>WNGS01157792.1:36490-73642 GCA_020271785.1 Procambarus virginalis
TATACTTGTGTCTCCCTCATACACTAGTGTCTCCCAAATACACTAGTGTCTCCCTCATATACTTGTGTCTCCCTCATATACTTGTGTCTCCCTCATATACTTGTGTCTCCCTCATACACTAGTGCTCCCTCATATACTAGTGTCTCCCTCATACACTAGTGTCTCCCTCATATACTAGTGTCTCCTCATATACTAGTGTCTCCCTCATATATTAGTGTCTCCCTCATATACTAGTGTCTCCCTCATACACTTGTGTCTCACTCATATACTAGTGTCTCCCTCATACACTAGTGTCTCCCTCATACACTAGTGTCTCCCTCATATACTAGTGTCTCCCTCATATACTAGTGTCTCCCTCATATACTAGTGTCTCCCTCATACACTAGTGTCTCCCTCATATATTAGTGTCTGCCTCATACACTTGTGTCTCCCTCATACACTAGTGTCTCCCTCATATACTAGTGTCTCCCTCATACACTAGTGTCTTCCTCATATACTAGTGTCTCCCTCATACACTAGTGTCTCCCTCATATACTAGTGTCTCCCTCATACACTAGTGTCTCCCTCATACACTAGTGTCTCCCTCATATACTAGTGTCTCCCTCATATACTAGTGTCTCCCTCATACACTAGTGTCTCCCTCATACACTAGTGTCTTCCTCATATACTAGTGTCTCCCTCATACACTAGTGTCTCCCTCATACACTAGTGTCTTCCTCATATACTAGTGTCTCCCTCATATACTATGTCTCCCTCATACACTAGTGTCTCCCTCATACACTAGTGTCTCCTCATATACTAGTGTCTCCCTCATATACTAGTGTCTCCCTCATACACTAGTGTCTCCCTCATATATTAGTGTCTGCCTCATTTACTTGTGCCTCCCTCATATACTAGTGTCTCCCTCATACACTAGTGTCTCCCTCATACACTAGTGTCTCCCTCATACACTAGTGTCTCCCTCATATACTAGTGTCTCCCTCATATACTAGTGTCTCCCTCATACACTAGTGTCTCCCTCATACACTTGTGTCTCCCTCATACACTTGTGTCTCCCTCATATACTAGTGTCTCCCTCATATACTAGTGTCTCCCTCATATACTAGTGTCTCCCTCATATACTAGTGTCTCCCTCATATACTTGTGTCTCCCTCATATACTAGTGTCTCCCTCATACACTAGTGTCTCCCTCATACACTAGTGTCTCCCTCATATACTAGTGTCTCCCTCATATACTAGTGTCTCCCTCATACACTAGTGTCTCCCTCATACACTAGTGTCTCCCTCATACACTAGTGTCTCCCTCATACACTAGTGTCTCCCTCATATACTAGTGTCTCCCTCATATACTAGTGTCTCCCTCATATATTAGTGTCTCCCTCATACACTTGTGTCTCCCTCATACACTAGTGTCTCCCTCATACACTAGTGTCTCCCTCATATACTAGTGTCTCCCTCATACACTTGTGTCTCCCTCATACACTTGTGTCTCCCTCATACACTAGTGTCTCCCTCATACACTAGTGTCTCCCTCATATACTAGTGTCTCCCTCATACACTTGTGTCTCCCTCATATATTAGTGTCTCCCTCATATACTTGTGTCTCCCTCATACACTAGTGTCTCCCTCATACACTAGTGTCTCCCTCATACACTCATACAGGAGTGTCTTCCTCATACGCTTCCTCTGGTTCCACCAAACATAACATAAGTTAACCCTGGACCTGTAAGCTTGCTCTCATATTCACTAAGTTCAAGCTGTCAAGCCGTTGAAAATTTTCACGTTGTAAGTAACTACATTAATTATGGGTGATGCAAAATGCCATAGAAAAAACTGTACAAGGTGCATATCAGTGATACCCATCATGTTCAATCTGCACTATGGAGAAATGCCCGGCAGACCACTGGAACATTATCTAACACAGTGCACATTTACAACCACAACAGACCACTGGAACATTATCTAGTACAGTGCACAGTTACAAATCCATTAAGATTTCAACTTAGATTCAACAGAGCAGGAGAAGTTGTTAAACACATACGGCAAAATCTTACTGAAGCGACCATACGAGTCATAAATACTCCGCCCAAGTAAAACAGAAACAAGCAACACTTAGTGGGCCAGCCAGAGGCTTAGGGCCCGCGCAGTGGGCCAGCCAGAGGCTTAGGGCCCGCCCAGTGGGCCAGCCAGAGGCTTAGGGCCCGCCCAGTGGGCCAGCCAGAGGCTTAGGGCCCGCCCAGTGGGCCAGCCAGAGGCTCAGCGCCCGCCCAGTGGGCCAGCCAGAGGCTTAGAGCCCGCCCAGTGGGCCAGCCAGAGGCTTAGAGCCCGCCCAGTGGGCCAGCCAGAGGCTTAGAGCCCGCCCAGTGGGCCAGCCAGAGGCTTAGGGCCCGCCCAGTGGGCCAGCCAGAGGCTTAGGGCCCGCCCAGTGGGCCAGGCAGAGGCTTAGGGCCCGCCCAGTGGGCCAGGAAGAGGCTTAGAGCCCGCCCAGTGGGCCAGCCAGAAGCTTAGGGCCCGCCCAGTGGGCCAGCCAGAGGCTTAGGGCCCGCCCAGTGGGCCAGCCAGAGGCTTAGGGCCCGCCCAGTGGGCCAGCCAGAGGCTTAGGGCCCGCCCAGTGGGCCAGCCAGAGGCTTAGGGCCCGCCCAGTGGGCCAGCCAGAGGCTTAGGGCTCGCCCAGTGGGCCAGCCAGAGGCTTAGGGCCCGCCCAGTGGGCCAGCCAGAGGCTTAGGGCCCGCCCAGTGGGCCAGCCAGAGGCTTAGGGCCCGCCCAGTGGGCCAGCCAGAGGCTTAGGGCCCGCCCAGTGGGCCAGCCATAGGCTTAGGGCCCGCCCAGTGGGCCAGCCAGAGGCTTAGGACCCGCCCAGTGGGCCAGCCAGAGGCTTAGGGCCTGCCCAGTGGGCCAGCCAGAGGCTTAGGGCCCGCCCAGTGGGCCAGCCAGAGGCTTAGGACCCGCCCAGTGGGCCAGCCAGAGGCTTAGGGCCCGCCCAGTGGGCCAGCCAGAGGCTTAGGGCCCGCCCAGTGGGCCAGCCATAGGCTTAGGGCCCGCCCAGTGGGCCAGCCAGAGGCTTAGGGCCCGCCCAGTGGGCCAGCCATAGGCGTAGGGCCCGCCCAGTGGGCCAGCCAGAGGCTTAGGACCCGCCCAGTGGGCCAGCCAGAGGTTTAGGGCCTGCCCAGTGGGCCAGCCAGAGGCTTAGGGCCCGCCCAGTGGGCCAGCCAGAGGCTTAGGACCCGCCCAGTGGGCCAGCCAGAGGCTTAGGGCCCGCCCAGTGGGCCAGCCAGAGGCTTAGGGCCCGCCCAGTGGGCCAACCAGAGGCATAGGGCCCGCCCAGTGGGCCAGCCAGAGGCTTAGGGCCCGCCCAGTGGGCCAGCCAGAGGCTTAGGGCCCGCCCAGTGGGCCAGCCAGAGGCTTAGGACCCGCCCAGTGGGCCAGCCAGAGGCTTAGGGCCCGCCCAGTGGGCTAGCCAGAGGCTTAGGACCCGCCCAGTGGGCCAGCCAGAGGCTTAGGGCCCGCCCAGTGGGCCAGCCAGAGGCTTAGGACCCGCCCAGTGGGCCAGCCAGAGGCTTAGGGCCCGCCCAGTGGGCCAGCCAGAGGCTTAGGGCCCGCCCAGTGGGCCAGCCAGAGGCTTAGGGCCCGCCCAGTGGGCCAGCCAGAGGCTTAGGGCCCGCCCAGTGGGCCAGCCAGAGGCTTAGGACCCATGCAGGAATATCCCTGCAAAAAAAAAGTTCAATCCATCCATACCTTCTCTTGGTATACTGCCCTTGTGTCGGTGTATACCTCGCTCTATTGAAGTATACTGCCCTTGTGTCGGTGTATACCTCGCTGTATTGAAGTATACTGCCCTTGTGTCGGTGTATACCTCGCTCTACTGAAGTATACTGCCCTTGTGTCAGTGTATACCTCGCTCTAATGAAGTATACTGCCCTTGTGTCAGTGTATACCTCGCTCTACTGAAGTATACTGCCCTTGTGTCGGTGTATACCTCACTCCACTGAAGTATACTGCCCTTGTGTCGGTGTATACCTCACTTCACTGAAGTATACTGCCCTTGTGTCGGTGTATACCTCGCTCCAATGAAGTATACTACCCTTGTGTCGGTGTATACCTCGCTCCACTGAAGTATACTGCCCTTGTGTCGGTGTATACCTCACTTCACTGAAGTATACTGCCCTTGTGTTGGTGTATATCTCGCTCCACTGAAGTATACTGCCCTGTGTTGGTGTATACCTCGCTCCACTGAAGTATACTGCCCTGTGTTGGTGTATACCACGCTCCACTGAAGTATACTACCCTTGTGTCGGTGTATACCTCACTTCACTGAAGTATACTGCCCTTGTGTCGGTGTATACCTCACTTCACTGAAGTATACTGCCCTGTGTCGGTATACCTTCTACACCTCTGCTATACTTCCCACCTCCAGAGAGCAAGAAAGCCATCCATGTTAAGTGGGAGGCTAAACAGACTTCCCAACACCGTAACCACGTAGATAACTTGTGTCGTAAGGCAGGCTTTCCCTTGTGTTTACAGCAGTCAATGTGACGTGTAAATGTATTGTGGGAGGTATGGTCTATTCCCACACACAGCATATTAATACACGTATATATGCTAAAGGCATACAACTATGGCATATAGAACAGATATACTACTAACACTGCAACTTCCCAGGCAAGCGACCCTTGTATTCCAAATTAACAGAGGAGCGACTCTGGTGAAACTGCCTCACTGGGCCAGTAAGGACGAGCTACACACCTAAGCTGTCCATGTTCCACTTCAACACTGTCCAATATTGTGCAGATACTCCCCTGGTGAACGACTGCATGGCCGGTCTCCGTCTGTGTTGCTGCCTTGGCTTCTTGTTGGTGCTTACGGCTGTTATTCTCGCCTCCGTCTGTGTTGCAGCCTTGGCTTCTTGTTGGTGCTTGCGGCTGTTATTCTCGCCTCCGTCTGTGTTGCTGCCTTGGCTTCTTGTTGGTGCTTACGGTTGTTACACCCGCCTCCGTCTGTGTTGCTGCCTTGGCTTCTTGTTGGTGCTTACGGCTATTACACCCGCCTCCGTCTGTGTTGCTGCCTTGGCTTCTTGTTGGTGCTCACGGCTGTTACACCCGCCTCCGTCTGTGTTGCTGCCTTGGCTTCTTGTTGGTACTTACGGCTATTAAACCCGCCTCCGTCAGTGTTGCTGCCTTGGCTTCTTGTTGGTGCTTACGGCTGTTATTCTCGCCTCCGTCAGTGTTGCTGCCATGGCTTCTTGTTGGTGCTTACGGCTATTAAACCCGCCTCCGTCAGTGTTGCTGCCTTGGCTTCTTGTTGGTGCTTACGGCTGTTATTCTCGCCTCCGTCAGTGTTGCTGCCTTGGCTTCTTGTTGGTACTTACGGCTATTAAACCCGCCTCCGTCAGTGTTGCTGCCTTGGCTTCTTGTTGGTGCTTACGTCTGTTATTTCCGCCTCCGTCTCTGTTGCTGCCTTGGCTTCTTGTTGGTGCTTACGGCTGTTATTCCCGCCTCCGTCTCTGTTGCTGCCTTGGCTTCTTGTTGGTGCTTACGTCTGTTATTCCCGCCTCCGTCTCTGTTGCTGCTTTGGCTTCTTGTTGGTGCTTACGTCTGTTATTCCCGCCTCCGTCTCTGTTGCTGCCTTGGCTTCTTGTTGGTGCTTACGGCTGTTATTCCCGCCTCCGTCTCTGTTGCTGCCTTGGCTTCTTGTTGGTGCTTACGTCTGTTATTCCCGCCTCCGTCTCTGTTGCTGCCTTGGCTTCTTCTTGGTCCTGTACACACATTTTCCTGTCATTCCGCCAAGGCTCACCTCTTTGACAGACGGATAGGGAGAGAGAGAGAGAGAGAGACGAGGACAGAATAAGAATGAGACTGATGCACAGATACAGAGCAAGAGATATGTACAGAGATACAGATACACAAAAGCAGATATCCAAAGAAATATTCCGAGAGAGAGAGGAAATACATAGAAATATATACAAAGATATAGTTAAAATTATATATATATATATATATATATATATATATATATATATATATATATATATATATATATATATATATATATCCCCTATTAGACTATATGTATTGTGATGGAAAAATAAAGGAGTGTAGATGTTCGCCAGTCCTCCTAATAGCTGGTGTCAATGCCTATCACATTTACAAAAAAAAAATAGATAGACTGCTTGGCTGTTGTCTGTGGTAAAGTAAGGGAAGACACGCAAAACACATAGTATGAACAATGAAACATTAATTAGATTGAAAATAATTATGAACAAAGAGAATTGCTTGGCTACGTACAGTGCAAACAAGTCAAAAAATATAACATAAAAATTAAGAACAGGGATGACGTTACTCTATGAATAAAATAAAGACAAAATGAAATAAACAGGTGCTGAGAATAAAGCGCTAGCTGAGAAACATCCACCTGATAGACAGAGCGTATATCAGTTAGTTGTTTTCAGCTTGAGAGCACAAGATATTCTAACTTCAATGACTGGTTCAAGCCCAGATATCGACTAGGTAGAGGGCGCTGAGGTGCAGAGGTGCAGGTGTGCAGTCGGAGGGTCACCAATCAGAAGCAGGCAAGCTGGAATGGTAGTTTGCTGGTTGACGATGGTGGCGAGCCGGCATGGAGGGAGTGTGGAGTGGGGGAGTTTAGGGTACGTTTACCCCCTGGTCAAAACGTTTTGTGCTACTGGTATATGTATCTTGAAGGTAGCATCTTATTGTTGTATGTATATGAGTAACTTTATGTAGGGAAGAGCAGGCTCAATCTCTCTTGAAAGAGATTATCGTCACAATACATATATGTATGTATATATATATATATAATATATATATATATATATATATATATATATATATATATATATATATATATATATATGTATATAATATATATATATATATATATATATATATAATATATATATATATATATAAATATATATATATATATATATATATTATATATATATATATGCGGAAAAACACAAAGAAATGGAGAAGAGAGATGAACGTTTCGACTCGTGAAAGCCGTTGTCAACATCAGACTGACTGAGAGAAGTAGAGAGGGTACAGGTCAACACCTGGACCTGACCAACCCATCTATGGGGACAGGATTACCAGAAACAGGAAGCTCCCTTATCAAAGTTTTTTCTTAAACTGTTGTGTAATATTGTAACTTAAAACTGGATCAAGTTTGTACATACCAGTACTAACATTGAGAAGATTTGGACATTGACTAATTAGCGCAGACTCAATTAAATTCCGTTCCACAAAGCCATTGCAATTGGCAATGCTTTTCGCCCCATCCCAATTAATAGTGTGATCACACAAACTTGTATGTAGATACAAAGCATTAGACGTTTGGGCAGTTCTTATACTATAAGCATGTTGGGACATACGAAATTGTAAGGATTTTCCTGTTTGTCCAAGGTACACAGACTCACAATCATTACAAGGAATCGAATACACACAACCTGCTGTACCAGGGGAGTTTTTTTATTAAATTAGACTTGATCGTATTATTAGTAAACACCAAATTGATATTAAGGTTTTAAAAACTGGGGAAAGTTTCTCAAATCCCATCGCATAAGGTACCACCAATGAGTTTCTATTTTCTGGTTTCGCTTTGGAGACATTATTATAAACGTACGTTTAGCTTTCCCAAACGAACAATCCAAAAACATCTTAGGGTACTGTAAACTCTTCCCAATTTCATATATTTTAGCTATCTCTTCATCAAAAAACTCAGGGCTGCATACCCTCAAAGCTCGAAGAAACATTCCTGAAAATACTGCCTGTTTAACTTTACTATGATGATTCGAATAATAATGAACAAACGACCCCACGTTGGTAGGTTTTCTATACACATTAAATTTGAACCTTCTATTGACTCTATGAATCATAATGTCCAAAAATGGAAGAGTACCATTCTCCTCATTTTCACATGTGAATTTTATTGAAGGTACCAAAGAATTAAGTTCATTAAGAAAAACAATTTGGTCTTGGTCACTCGGCCATAAGCACAAAATATCGTCGACATACCTAAACCAGACTACATTAGAGGGGATAATCCTGGATAAGATCTTTGTTTCGAAGAACTCCATATACAAATTGCTCAAAACTGGGGAAAGGGGATTGCCCATAGCCATTCCAAATGTTTGTTTGAAAAATTTTCCATTGAAACTGAAATAATTGTCTTTTATACATAATTTGATAAGTTCCAACACATTATTGGTCTGCAAGCTCAAATTATATTTAGGCAGTTCCTCACGTAGGTATTCTAACAAATCATCAACAGGTACTTTAGTGAATAAAGCAGTCACGTCAAAACTTACTAGTTTAAAGTCAAAATTCAAATTTAGTGTGGATAGCTTATTAATTAAGTCTACATTGTTAGTTAAGTGCGAGTTAGAAATAGTACCAACGATAGGGGACAAAACTTTAACCAACCACTTAGAAAGTTTATAAGCCGCCGAACCAACTGAACTAATAATCGGTCTAACTGGATTATGAGGTTTATGGGTTTTTATAAGACCATACATATAAGGTAGAGAGGGAGATCGACTTGTTAGCCTAGAAATCAACTCTTTATCGCCTTTGCACAAAGTTTTGAGAGTTTTGTTAAAATGTGCGATCACTTTTTCAGTAGGATCTCTGTTAACCAATAGGTAAGTATCCCTATCTTCCAAAAGTAACTCCATTTTTCGAACATAGTCATCCTTATTCATAATAACTACTGCATTTGACTTATCAGCCTTGGTAATATGTAATGAATTATCTTTTTTGAGATTTTTGAACGCATGAATAAATCGACTTGGACAATTAGGTACAGAATTGTTAAGTAAAACACCATACATCATACCTTTGCACACATTAATATCTTCAACTGAGACATCACTATACTTTCGAGATTACAGAAACCTTTGGCAATATCTACAAAATTAACTGTCCCGTTAGACGTGGCAAAGCTCAGGCCATATCCTAATGCAGTAATCGTGTTGTTATCAAGTTGTCTATCCGAGAGGTTGATGACAAAATCACGGTTAGAGTGTTTACTCCAGTTACTTTGTTGAAGAAGTCTCTTCAATTTTAAATCCAGTTTAGTACTCACCTTTCTGTATANCCTGGTACTCACTATGGGAGGTAAAGGCAAGAAAATCCTAATAATTAGTGAAAACTAATTTAAAAATACAAGTGAAACACTAAATGGCTTCAAAATAAATGAGGTAGTCCAAAAAATGTAGTCATACCTTGCCAAGTCACTATAGAACATAAGCAATGGTACCCACTGAAATTGAATATGTATTTACAGAATTAGCGAACTTTTGTGCTCAAAAGAAAGAACGCCAATTCCTACCTTAAGTAAATACCATCAGTCTGACCGACGAGTAGGGGTGCGAGTGTCAACTGGTGACGAGAACTATCGGCGAGGTCCCAATTCGCCAATAATAGTTCGTGCTAGAGGATCTAAAGCCCTCTTTTCCTCCTAGAGTCGGATTGCAGGACTTGGGTGCTATTGACCCGGAGACAGACCACAGTAACAGGGTACCTATGTGATAATCTGTCAAAAATGAGAAATATTGGGGACAAAGATGTAAAACACGGAGGATAACACGGAAGGGGGAGACGACCAATTAAGAGTATGACTGCGGCCTACAGTCACCACGTAATCAAAGTTGTCTCACTCTCACCATATGCTATTCCCGTAATGTACAATATACACAGCACCATATATAAATAAAGAAATGATTAATGTGAATAATGGAAGCAAGGGAAATAAGAGCCAGTGCGCTTCCACAATTACCAATACTGAGTGAAGCTCCGTGGACAGATCTCCATTTAATAGTGACTCCGTGGACAGATCTCCATTTAATAGTGCTCCGTGGGACAGGCCCCCATTTATAGTGGCTCCGGACAGGCCCCCATTTATATGTGACGGTAACGAGTTGGAAATGGTGGTCGGCAGTCTTCCAACTAGCAGGTGTCAGTGCTGGGCCACATATAATATAAAAAAAAAGAAAAGGAAAAAAAAAGAGAAAAAAAGAATGACTGCGTGATTTGGTAATCTGTGGTAAGGTTGGAAAGACTAAAAGCAATAATAAAAAATATGGATTTTAATAACAATAAAAACACAAATTGAAATAAATGCAAAATCTTGGCTTACTGGCAAAAAATAATAAACAATATAAACATGAAAATAGATTACGTTAATGGGGAGGAGAATTGATATACAAAAGTAAGTAAAATATGAATGCTGGAATATATGCACTAACTATGAACCTCTATTTGACCACACAGAGTGAGTCACTTAGGAGTTCACAGCTTGCGAGCACACAATATTCTGGCTGGCAGAAACGCAAGGGACTCCAACAATAACTGGTGAGGTCTTGCGATTGGCGGGGAGCCGGAGTGGAGTGTTGGTTGGCGGCCAATGAGGAAGCTGGATGGCCGCAGTCGCTCGTAAGGCCGTTGAAGGGTTCGGCGCGTCGACCAGGTGCAGCAGTGGGGGGGAAGGAGGGAGTTGCTGGTACGTGTGGCTAACATATACGTTTAGCCACTACAAAACGTATCTTGTATATTGATGAGGACAGGCGTGATTCGCAGAAATAGCAGGCTAAATCTCTGATAAGAGATTATCGTCACAATAGTCACTTGTTGTGACCATAGTCACTTGTTGTGACCATAGTCACTTGTTGTGACCATAGTCACTTGTTGTGACCATAGTCACTTGTTGTGACCATAGTCACTTGTTGTGACCATAGTCACTTGTTGTGACCATAGGGTCAGGTGTTGTGACCATAGGGACACGTGTTGTGACCATAGTCACTTGTTGTGACCATAGGGTCAGGTGTTGTGACCATAGGGACACGTGTTGTGACCATAGTCATTTGTTGTGACCATAGGGTCACTTGTTGTGACCATAGTCACTTGTTGTGACCATAGGGACACGTGTTGTGACCATAGAGTCACTTGTTGTGACAGTAGGGACACGTGTTGTGACCATAGGGACATTTGTTGTGACCATAGTCACTTGTTGTGACCATAGGGACACTTGTTGTGACCATAGGGTCACTTGTTGTGACCATAGGGTCACGTGTTGTGACCATAGGGACACGTGTTGTGACCATAGGGTCACTTGTTGTGACCATAGGGTCACTTGTTGTGACCATAGGGACACTTGTTGTGACCATAGAGTCACTTGTTGTGACCATAGGGTCACGTGTTGTGACCATAGGGACACGTGTTGTGACCATAGTCACTTGTTGTGACCATAGGGTCACTTGTTGTGACCATAGAGTCACTTGTTGTGACCATAGGGACACGTGTTGTGACCATAGGGACACGTGTTGTAACCATAGGGACACGTGTTGTGACCATAGGGACACGTGTTGTGACCATAGGGTCACTTGTTGTGACCATAGGGTCACTTGTTGTGACCATAGGGACACGTGTTGTGACCATAGGGTCACTTGTTGTGACCATAGGGACACTTGTTGTGACCATAGGGACACGTGTTGTGACCATAGGGTCAGGTGTTGTGACCATAGGGTCACTTGTTGTGACCATAGGGTCACTTGTTGTGACCATAGTCACTTGTTGTGACCATAGGGACACTTGCTGTGACCATAGGGTCACTTGTTGTGACCATAGGGTCACGTGTTGTGACCATAGGGACACGTGTTGTGACCATAGGGTCACGTGTTGTGACCATAGGGACACGTGTTGTGACCATAGGGTCACTTGTTGTGACCATAGGGTCACTTGTTGTGACCATAGGGACACTTGTTGTGACCATAGAGTCACTTGTGACCATAGGGTCACGTGTTGTGACCATAGGGACACGTGTTGTGACCATAGTCACTTGTTGTGACCATAGTCACTTGTTGTGACCATAGGGTCACTTGTTGTGACCATAGAGTCACTTGTTGTGACCATAGGGACACGTGTTGTGACCATAGGGACACGTGTTGTGACCATAGGGACACGTGTTGTGACCATAGGGACACGTGTTGTGACCATTGGGTCACTTGTTGTGACCATAGGGTCACTTGTTGTGACCATAGGGACACGTGTTGTGACCATAGGGTCACTTGTTGTGACCATAGGGACACTTGTTGTGACCATAGGGACACGTGTTGTGACCATAGTCACTTGTTGTGACCATAGGGTCACTTGTTGTGACCATAGGGACACTTGTTGTGACCATAGGGACACGTGTTGTGACCATAGTCACTTGTTGTGACCATAGGGTCACTTGTTGTGACCATAGGGACACTTGCTGTGACCATAGTCACTTGTTGTGACCATATGGACACTTGTTGTGACCATAGAGTCACTTGTTGTGACCATAGGGTCACTTGTTGTGACCATAGGGTCACTTATTGTGACCATAGGGACACTTGTTGTGACCATAGGGACACTTGTTGTGACCATAGAGTCACTTGTTGTGACCATAGGGACACTTGTTGTGACCATAGGGACACGTGTTGTGACCATAGGGTCACTTGTTGTGACCATAGGGACACTTATTGTGACCATAGGGACACTTGTTGTGACCATAGGGACACTTGTTGTGACCATAGAGTCACTTGTTGTGACCATAGGGACACTTGTTGTGACCATAGGGACACGTGTTGTGACCATAGGGTCACTTATTGTGACCATAGGGACACGTGTTGTGACCATAGGGACACGTGTTGTGACCATAGGGTCACTTGTTGTGACCATAGGGACACTTGTTGTGACCATAGGGACACTTGTTGTGACCATAGGGACACTTGTTGTGACCATAGTCACTTGTTGTGACCATAGGGACACTTGTTGTGACCATAGGGACACGTGTTGTGACCATAGGGACACTTGTTGTGACCATAGGGACACTTGTTGTGACCATAGGGACACTTGTTGTGACCATAGTCACTTGTTGTGACCATAGGATAAAATCTCCATTATCTTTGCATAATTAAGTATACTAAAGTATTCAGTACAGTATCATATGGACCAAGTTCAAGACTTAAAATATCATTGGTTGTATCAGTAAAGTGGTCATTAAGTGTTATTAAAGTGATTGAGTGAAATTAACTCTACAATTGAAACAAAGTGTTTTAGTTAATAAATAAGAATGTTCTTACTGAGTTTAGGAATTCCATTTGTGTACTTATTCGTGAGTCAGGAACAGGCACCATCCTGGTGTAAATTTTATTGAACAGTGTTATCCTGTTACACCGTTTAGGATAAGGGCGGTGTTATCCTGTTACACCGTTGAGTATTAGGGCAGTGTTATCCTGTTACACTGTTGAGTATGAGGGCAGTGTTATCCTGTTACACTGTTGAGTATAAGGGCAGTGTTATCCTGTTACACTGTTGAGTATGAGGGCAGTGTTATCCTGTTACACTGTAGAGTATGAGGGCGGTGTTATCCTGTTACACTGTTGAGTATGAGGGCAGTGTTATCCTGTTACACTGTTGAGTATGAGGGCAGTGTTATCCTGTTACACTGTTGAGTATGAGGGCAGTGTTATCCTGTTACACCGTTAAGTATGAGGGCGGTGTTATCCTGTTACACCGTTAAGTATAAGGGCAGTGTTATCCTGTTACACCGTTAAGTATAAGGGCGGTGTTATCCTGTTACACCGTTAAGTATGAGGGCGGTGTTATCCTGTTACACCGTTAAGTATAAGGGCAGTGTTATCCTGTTACACCGTTAAGTATAAGGGCGGTGTTATCCTGTTACACCGTTAAGTTTAAGGGCGGTGTTATCCTGTTACACCGTTAAGTTTAAGGGCGGTGTTATCCTGTTACACCGTTAAGTATGAGGGCGGTGTTATCCTGTTACACCGTTAAGTATAAGGGCGGTGTTATCCTGTTACACCGTTAAGTTTAAGGGCGGTGTTATCCTGTTACACCGTTAAGTATGAGGGCGGTGTTATCCTGTTACACCGTTAAGTTTAAGGGCAGTGTTATCCTGTTACACCGTTAAGTTTAAGGGCAGTGTTATCCTGTTACACCGTTAAGTATGAGGGCAGTGTTATCCTGTTACACTGTTGAGTATGAGGGCAGTGTTATCCTGTTACACCGTTGAGTATGAGGGCAGTGTTATCCTGTTACAAAGTTTAGGATAAGGCGGTGTTATCCTGTTACACCGTTAAGTATGAGGGCGGTGTTATCCTGTTACACCGTTAAGTATGAGGGCGGTGTTATCCTGTTACACCGTTAAGTATAAGGGCGGTGTTATCCTGTTACACCGTTAAGTATGAGGGCAGTGTTATCCTGTTACACTGTTGAGTATGAGGGCAGTGTTATTCTGTTACACTGTTGAGTATGAGGGCAGTGTTATCCTGTTACACTGTTGAGTATGAGGGCGGTGTTATCCTGTTACACCGTTAAGTATGAGGGCGGTGTTATCCTGTTACACCGTTAAGTTTAAGGGCAGTGTTATCCTGTTACACCGTTGAGTATGAGGGCAGTGTTATCCTGTTACACTGTTGAGTATGAGGGCAGTGTTATTCTGTTACACTGTTGAGTATGAGGGCAGTGTTATCCTGTTACACTGTTGAGTATGAGGGCAGTGTTATCCTGTTACACTGTTGAGTATGAGGGCAGTGTTATCCTGTTACACCGTTGAGTATGAGGGCGGTGTTATCCTGTTACACTGTTGAGTATGAGGGCAGTGTTATCCTGTTACACCGTTGAGTATGAGGGCAGTGTTATCCTGTTACACTGTTGAGTATGAGGGCAGTGTTATCCTGTTACACCGTTGAGTATGAGGGCAGTGTTATCCTGTTACACCGTTGAGTATGAGGGCAGTGTTATCCTGTTACACTGTTGAGTATGAGGGCAGTGTTATCCTGTTACACCGTTGAGTATGAGGGCAGTGTTATCCTGTTACACTGTTGAGTATGAGGGCAGTGTTATCCTGTTACACTGTTGAGTATGAGGGCAGTGTTATCCTGTTACACTGTTGAGTATGAGGGCAGTGTTATCCTGTTACACCGTTGAGTATGAGGGCAGTGTTATCCTGTTACACTGTTGAGTATGAGGGCAGTGTTATCCTGTTACACCGTTGAGTATGAGGGCAGTGTTTTCCTGTTACACTGTTGAGTATGAGGGCAGTGTTATCCTGTTACACTGTTGAGTATGAGGGCAGTGTTATCCTGTTACACTGTTGAGTATGAGGGCAGTGTTATCCTGTTACACTGTTGAGTATGAGGGCAGTGTTATCCTGTTACACTGTTGAGTATGAGGGCAGTGTTATCCTGTTACACCGTTGAGTATGAGGGCGGTGTTATCCTGTTACACTGTTGAGTATGAGGGCAGTGTTATCCTGTTACACCGTTGAGTATGAGGGCAGTGTTATCCTGTTACACTGTTGAGTATGAGGGCAGTGTTATCCTGTTACACCGTTGAGTATGAGGGCAGTGTTATCCTGTTACACTGTTGAGTATGAGGGCAGTGTTATCCTGTTACACCGTTGAGTATGAGGGCAGTGTTATCCTGTTACACTGTTGAGTATGAGGGCAGTGTTATCCTGTTACACTGTTGAGTATGAGGGCAGTGTTATCCTGTTACACTGTTGAGTATGAGGGCAGTGTTATCCTGTTACACCGTTGAGTATGAGGGCAGTGTTATCCTGTTACACCGTTGAGTATAAGGGCGGTGTTATCCTGTTACACTGTTGAGTATGAGGGCAGTGTTATCCTGTTACACTGTTGAGTATGAGGGCAGTGTTATCCTGTTACACTGTTGAGTATGAGGGCAGTGTTATCCTGTTACACTGTTGAGTATGAGGGCGGTGTTATCCTGTTACACCGTTGAGTATAAGGGCAGTGTTATCCTGTTACACCGTTGAGTATAAGGGCGGTGTTATCCGGTGTCTCCGGTGTCTCTCTCATACACTAGTGTCTCCCTCATACACTAGTGTCTCCCTCATACACTAGTGTCTCCCTCATACACTAGTGTCTCCCTCATACACTAGTGTCTCCCTCATACACTAGTGTCTCCCTCATATACTTGTGTCTCCCTCATACACTCATACAGGAGTGTCTCCCTCGTACTCAAGTGTCTCCCTCATACACAAGTGTCTCCCTCATACACTAGTGTCTCCCTCATACACAAGTGTCTCCCTCATACACAAGTGTCTCCCTCATACACAAGTGTCTCCCTCATACACTAGTGTCTCCCTCATACACTAGTGTCTCCCTCATACACTAGTGTCTCCCTCATACACTAGTGTCTCCCTCATACACTAGTGTCTCCCTCATATACTTGTGTCTCCCTCATACACTCATACAGGAGTGTCTCCCTCATACACAACTGTCTCCCTCATACACTCATACAGGAGTGTCTCCCTCATACACTAGTGTCTCCCTCATACACAAGTGTCTCCCTCATACACAAGTGTCTCCCTAATACACTCATACAGGAGTGTCTCCCTCATACACAAGTGTCTCCCTCATACACAAGTGTCTCCCTCATACACTAGTGTCTCCCTCATACACTAGTGTCTCCCTCATACACTAGTGTCTCCCTCATACACAAGTGTCTCCCTCATACACTAGTGTCTCCCTCATATACTTGTGTCTCCCTCATACACTCATACAGGAGTGTCTCCCTCGTACTCAAGTGTCTCCCTCATACACAAGTGTCTCCCTCATACACTAGTGTCTCCCTCATACACAAGTGTCTCCCTCATACACAAGTGTCTCCCTCATACACAAGTGTCTCCCTCATACACTAGTGTCTCCCTCATACACTAGTGTCTCCCTCATACACTAGTGTCTCCCTCATACACTAGTGTCTCCCTCATACACTAGTGTCTCCCTCATATACTTGTGTCTCCCTCATACACTCATACAGGAGTGTCTCCCTCATACACAACTGTCTCCCTCATACACTCATACAGGAGTGTCTCCCTCATACACTAGTGTCTCCCTCATACACAAGTGTCTCCCTCATACACAAGTGTCTCCCTAATACACTCATACAGGAGTGTCTCCCTCATACACAAGTGTCTCCCTCATACACTCATACAGGAGTGTCTCCCTCATACACACATACAGGAGTGTCTCCCTCATACACAAGTGTCTCCCTCATACACTCATACAGGTGTGTCAAATCTATGACACAAATCTATGAGTGCCAGGTCCCAAATCTACACAGTAAATAACAACGTACTGGAGTGAACGATATGGAAGAAAATGCAAGATTGAACCAGTGAAGAGCAGAGGTGCCATAGGCACAATCAAAGAACACTGTATAAACATCAGAGGTCCGCGGTTGTTCAACGTCCTCCCAGCGACTATAAGAAATATTGCCGGAACAACCGTGGACATCTTCAAGAGAAAACTGGACTGTTTCCTAAGAGAAGTCCCGGATCAGCCGGGCTGTGGTGGGTATGTGGCTCTGCGGGCCGCTCCAAGCAACAGCCTGGTGGATCAAACTCTCACAAGTCGAGCCTGGCCTCGGGCCGGGCTTGGGGAGTAGAAGAACTCCCAGAACCCCATCAACCAGGTATCAACCAGGTATCAACCAGGAGTGTCTCCCTCATACACAAGTGTCTCCCTCATACACTCATACAGGAGTGTCTCCCTCATACACAAGTGTCTCCCTCATACACTCATACAGGAGTGTCTCCCTCATACACAAGTGTCTCCCTCATACACTCATACAGGAGTGTCTCCCTCATACACAAGTGTCTCCCTCATACACTCATACAGGAGTGTCTCCCTCATACACAAGTGTCTCCCTCATACACTCATACAGGAGTGTCTCCCTCATACACAAGTGTCTCCCTCATATACTAGTGTCTCCCTCATTCACAAGTGTCTCCCTCATACACTAGGGTCTCCCTCATACACTAGTGTCTCCCTCATACACTAGTGTCTCCCTCATACACTAGTGTCTCCCTCATACACTAGTGTCTCCCTCATATACTAGTGTCTCCTCATACACAAGTGTCTCCCTCATACACTAGTGTCTCCCTCATATACTAGTGTCTCCCTCATACACTAGTGTCTCCCTTATACACTAGTGTCTCCCTCATACACTAGTGTCTCCCTCATACACTAGTGTCTCCCTCATACACTAGTGTCTCCCTCATACACAAGTGTCTCCCTCATACACAAGTGTCTCCCTCATACACTCATACAGGAGTGTCTCCCTCATACACAAGTGTCTCCCTCATACACTCATACACAAGTGTCTCCCTCATACACTCATACAGGAGTGTCTCCCTCATACACAAGTGTCTCCCTCATATACTAGTGTCTCCCTCATACACAAGTGTCTCCCTCATACACTAGTGTCTCCCTCATACACTAGTGTCTCCCTCATACACTAGTGTCTCCCTCATACACTAGTGTCTCCCTCATACACTAGTGTCTCCCTCATACCCTAGTGTCTCCCTCATATACTAGTGTCTCCCTCATATACTTGTGTCTCCCTCATACACTAGTGTCTCCCTCATACACTAGTGTCTCCCTCATACACTAGTGTCTCCCTCATATACTTGTGTCTCCCTCATACACTAGTGTCTCCCTCATACACTAGTGTCTCCCTCATACACTAGTGTCTCCCTCATATACTAGTGTCTCCTCATATACTTGTGTCTCCCTCATACACTAGTGTCTCCCTCATACACTAGTGTCTCCCTCATACACTAGTGTCTCCCTCATACACTAGTGTCTCCCTCATACACTAGTGTCTCCCTCATACACTAGTGTCTCCCTCATACACTAGTGTCTCCCTCATACACTAGTGTCTCCCTCATACACTAGTGTCTCCCTCATACACTAGTGTCTCCCTCATACACTAGTGTCTCCCTCATACACTAGTGTCTCCCTCATACACTAGTGTCTCCCTCATACACTAGTGTCTCCCTCATACACTAGTGTCTCCCTCATACACTAGTGTCTCCCTCATATACTAGTGTCTCCCTCATACACTAGTGTCTCCCTCATACACTAGTGTCTCCCTCATACACTAGTGTCTCCCTCATACACTAGTGTCTCCCTCATACACTAGTGTCTCCCTCATACACTAGTGTCTCCCTCATACACTAGTGTCTCCCTCATACACTAGTGTCTCCCTCATACACTAGTGTCTCCCTCATACACTAGTGTCTCCCTCATACACTAGTGTCTCCCTCATACACTAGTGTCTCCCTCATATACTAGTGTCTCCCTCATATACTAGTGTCTCCCTCATACTAGTGTCTCCCTCATACACTAGTGTCTCCCTCATACACTAGTGTCTCCCTCATACACAAGTGTCTCCCTCATACACTAGTGTCTCCCTCATACACTCATACACTAGTGTCTCCCTCATACACTAGTGTCTCCCTCATACACTCATACACTAGTGTCTCCCTCATACACTAGTGTCTCCCTCATATACTAGTGTCTCCCTCATACACTAGTGTCTCCCTCATACACTAGTGTCTCCCTCATACACTAGTGTCTCCCTCATACACTAGTGTCTCCCTCATACACTAGTGTCTCCCTCATACACTAGTGTCTCCCTCATACACTAGTGTCTCCCTCATACACTAGTGTCTCCCTCATACACTAGTGTCTCCCTCATATACTAGTGTCTCCCTCATACACTAGTGTCTCCCTCATACACTAGTGTCTCCCTCATACACTAGTGTCTCCCTCATATACTAGTGTCTCCCTCATACACTAGTGTCTCCCTCATATACTTGTGTCTCCCTCATACACTAGTGTCTCCCTCATACACTAGTGTCTCCCTCATACACTAGTGTCTCCCTCATATACTAGTGTCTCCCTCATATACTAGTGTCTCCCTCATATACTAGTGTCTCCCTCATACACTAGTGTCTCCCTCATACACTAGTGTCTCCCTCATACACTAGTGTCTCCCTCATACACTAGTGTCTCCCTCATACACTAGTGTCTCCCTCATACACTAGTGTCTCCCTCATATACTAGTGTCTCCCTCATATACTTGTGTCTCCCTCATACACTAGTGTCTCCCTCATACACTAGTGTCTCCCTCATACACTAGTGTCTCCCTCATATACTAGTGTCTCCCTCATACACTAGTGTCTCCCTCATATACTAGTGTCTCCCTCATACACTAGTGTCTCCCTCATATACTAGTGTCTCCCTCATACACTAGTGTCTCCCTCATACACTAGTGTCTCCCTCATACACTAGTGTCTCCCTCATACACTAGTGTCTCCCTCATACACTAGTGTCTCCCTCATACACTAGTGTCTCCCTCATACACTAGTGTCTCCCTCATATACTAGTGTCTCCCTCATATACTAGTGTCTCCCTCATACACTAGTGTCTCCCTCATACACTAGTGTCTCCCTCATACACTAGTGTCTCCCTCATATACTAGTGTCTCCCTCATATACTAGTGTCTCCCTCATACACTAGTGTCTCCCTCATACACTAGTGTCTCCCTCATACACTAGTGTCTCCCTCATACACTAGTGTCTCCCTCATATACTAGTGTCTCCCTCATACACTAGTGTCTCCCTCATACACTAGTGTCTCCCTCATACACTAGTGTCTCCCTCATACACTAGTGTCTCCCTCATACACTAGTGTCTCCCTCATACACTAGTGTCTCCCTCATACACTAGTGTCTCCCTCATACACTAGTGTCTCCCTCATACACTAGTGTCTCCCTCATACACTAGTGTCTCCCTCATACACTAGTGTCTCCCTCATACACTAGTGTCTCCCTCATACACTAGTGTCTCCCTCATATACTAGTGTCTCCCTCATACACTAGTGTCTCCCTCATACACTAGTGTCTCCCTCATACACTAGTGTCT
Organism: Procambarus virginalis; assembly: GCA_020271785.1. Lineage (NCBI taxonomy): Eukaryota > Metazoa > Arthropoda > Malacostraca > Decapoda > Cambaridae > Procambarus > Procambarus virginalis. The sequence continues at coordinate 57,290 of WNGS01157792.1, forward strand.
CCCTCATACACTAGTGTCTCCCTCATACACTAGTGTCTCCCTCATACACTAGTGTCTCCCTCATACACTAGTGTCTCCCTCATACACTAGTGTCTCCCTCATATACTAGTGTCTCCCTCATACACTAGTGTCTCCCTCATACACTAGTGTCTCCCTCATACACTAGTGTCTCCCTCATACACTAGTGTCTCCCTCATACACTAGTGTCTCCCTCATACACTAGTGTCTCCCTCATACACTAGTGTCTCCCTCATACACTAGTGTCTCCCTCATATACTAGTGTCTCCCTCATACACTAGTGTCTCCCTCATACACTAGTGTCTCCCTCATACACTAGTGTCTCCCTCATACACTAGTGTCTCCCTCATACACTAGTGTCTCCCTCATACACTAGTGTCTCCCTCATACACTAGTGTCTCCCTCATACACTAGTGTCTCCCTCATACACTAGTGTCTCCCTCATATACTAGTGTCTCCCTCATACACTAGTGTCTCCCTCATACACTAGTGTCTCCCTCATACACTAGTGTCTCCCTCATACACTAGTGTCTCCCTCATACACTAGTGTCTCCCTCATATACTAGTGTCTCCCTCATATACTAGTGTCTCCCTCATACACTAGTGTCTCCCTCATACACTAGTGTCTCCCTCATATACTAGTGTCTCCCTCATATACTAGTGTCTCCCTCATATACTAGTGTCTCCCTCATATACTAGTGTCTCCCTCATACACTAGTGTCTCCCTCATATACTAGTGTCTCCCTCATATACTAGTGTCTCCCTCATACACTAGTGTCTCCCTCATACACTAGTGTCTCCCTCATACACTAGTGTCTCCCTCATACACTAGTGTCTCCCTCATACACTAGTGTCTCCCTCATACACTAGTGTCTCCCTCATACACTAGTGTCTCCCTCATACACTAGTGTCTCCCTCATACACTAGTGTCTCCCTCATACACTAGTGTCTCCCTCATACACTAGTGTCTCCCTCATACACTAGTGTCTCCCTCATACACTAGTGTCTCCCTCATACACTAGTGTCTCCCTCATACACTAGTGTCTCCCTCATACACTAGTGTCTCCCTCATACACTAGTGTCTCCCTCATACACTAGTGTCTCCCTCATACACTAGTGTCTCCCTCATACACTAGTGTCTCCCTCATACACTAGTGTCTCCCTCATACACTAGTGTCTCCCTCATACACTTGTGTCTCCCTCATACACTAGTGTCTCCCTCATACACTAGTGTCTCCCTCATACACTAGTGTCTCCCTCATACACTAGTGTCTCCCTCATACACTAGTGTCTCCCTCATACACTAGTGTCTCCCTCATACACTAGTGTCTCCCTCATACACTAGTGTCTCCCTCATACACTAGTGTCTCCCTCATACACTAGTGTCTCCCTCATACACTAGTGTCTCCCTCATACACTAGTGTCTCCCTCATATACTAGTGTCTCCCTCATACACTAGTGTCTCCCTCATACACTAGTGTCTCCCTCATACACTAGTGTCTCCCTCATACACTAGTGTCTCCCTCATACACTAGTGTCTCCCTCATACACTAGTGTCTCCCTCATACACTAGTGTCTCCCTCATACACTAGTGTCTCCCTCATACACTAGTGTCTCCCTCATACACTAGTGTCTCCCTCATATACTAGTGTCTCCCTCATATACTAGTGTCTCCCTCATATACTAGTGTCTCCCTCATACACTAGTGTCTCCCTCATATACTAGTGTCTCCCTCATACACTAGTGTCTCCCTCATACACTAGTGTCTCCCTCATACACTAGTGTCTCCCTCATACACTAGTGTCTCCCTCATACACTAGTGTCTCCCTCATACACTAGTGTCTCCCTCATATACTAGTGTCTCCCTCATATACTAGTGTCTCCCTCATACACTAGTGTCTCCCTCATATACTAGTGTCTCCCTCATACACTAGTGTCTCCCTCATACACTAGTGTCTCCCTCATACACTAGTGTCTCCCTCATACACTAGTGTCTCCCTCATATACTAGTGTCTCCCTCATACACTAGTGTCTCCCTCATACACTAGTGTCTCCCTCATACACTAGTGTCTCCCTCATACACTAGTGTCTCCCTCATACACTAGTGTCTCCCTCATATACTAGTGTCTCCCTCATACACTAGTGTCTCCCTCATACACTAGTGTCTCCCTCATATACTAGTGTCTCCCTCATACACTAGTGTCTCCCTCATATACTAGTGTCTCCCTCATATACTAGTGTCTCCCTCATACACTAGTGTCTCCCTCATATACTAGTGTCTCCCTCATACACTAGTGTCTCCCTCATATACTAGTGTCTCCCTCATATACTAGTGTCTCCCTCATACACTAGTGTCTCCCTCATACACTAGTGTCTCCCTCATATACTTGTGTCTCCCTCATACACTAGTGTCTCCCTCATATACTAGTGTCTCCCTCATACACTAGTGTCTCCCTCATACACTAGTGTCTCCCTCATATACTAGTGTCTCCCTCATACACTAGTGTCTCCCTCATATACTTGTGTCTCCCTCATACACTAGTGTCTCCCTCATATACTAGTGTCTCCCTCATATACTAGTGTCTCCCTCATATACTAGTGTCTCCCTCATATACTAGTGTCTCCCTCATATACTAGTGTCTCCCTCATATACTAGTGTCTCCCTCATATACTAGTGTCTCCCTCATACACTAGTGTCTCCCTCATATACTAGTGTCTCCCTCATACACTAGTGTCTCCCTCATACACTAGTGTCTCCCTCATACACTAGTGTCTCCCTCATATACTAGTGTCTCCCTCATATACTAGTGTCTCCCTCATATACTAGTGTCTCCCTCATACACTAGTGTCTCCCTCATATACTAGTGTCTCCCTCATACACTAGTGTCTCCCTCATATACTAGTGTCTCCCTCATATACTAGTGTCTCCCTCATATACTAGTGTCTCCCTCATACACTAGTGTCTCCCTCATACACTAGTGTCTCCCTCATATACTAGTGTCTCCCTCATATACTAGTGTCTCCCTCATACACTAGTGTCTCCCTCATATACTAGTGTCTCCCTCATATACTAGTGTCTCCCTCATATACTAGTGTCTCCCTCATATACTAGTGTCTCCCTCATATACTAGTGTCTCCCTCATATACTAGTGTCTCCTCATACACTAGTGTCTCCCTCATATACTAGTGTCTCCCTCATACACTAGTGTCTCCCTCATACACTAGTGTCTCCCTCATACACTAGTGTCTCCCTCATACACTAGTGTCTCCCTCATACACTAGTGTCTCCCTCATACACTAGTGTCTCCCTCATACACTAGTGTCTCCCTCATACACTAGTGTCTCCCTCATACACTAGTGTCTCCCTCATATACTAGTGTCTCCCTCATATACTAGTGTCTCCCTCATATACTAGTGTCTCCCTCATATACTAGTGTCTCCCTCATACACTAGTGTCTCCCTCATATACTAGTGTCTCCCTCATACACTAGTGTCTCCCTCATACACTAGTGTCTCCCTCATATACTAGTGTCTCCCTCATATACTAGTGTCTCCCTCATACACTAGTGTCTCCCTCATATACTAGTGTCTCCCTCATACACTAGTGTCTCCCTCATATACTAGTGTCTCCCTCATACACTAGTGTCTCCCTCATATACTAGTGTCTCCCTCATATACTAGTGTCTCCCTCATACACTAGTGTCTCCCTCATATACTAGTGTCTCCCTCATATACTAGTGTCTCCCTCATACACTAGTGTCTCCCTCATATACTAGTGTCTCCCTCATACACTTGTGTCTCCCTCATACACTAGTGTCTCCCTCATACACTAGTGTCTCCCTCATACACTAGTGTCTCCCTCATATACTAGTGTCTCCCTCATACACTAGTGTCTCCCTCATATACTAGTGTCTCCCTCATATACTAGTGTCTCCCTCATATACTAGTGTCTCCCTCATACACTAGTGTCTCCCTCATATACTAGTGTCTCCCTCATATACTAGTGTCTCCCTCATATACTAGTGTCTCCCTCATATACTAGTGTCTCCCTCATATACTTGTGTCCCTCATACACTAGTGTCTCCCTCATACACTAGTGTCTCCCTCATATACTAGTGTCTCCCTCATATACTAGTGTCTCCCTCATATACTAGTGTCTCCCTCATACACTAGTGTCTCCCTCATATACTAGTGTCTCTCATATACTAGTGTCTCCCTCATACACTAGTGTCTCCCTCATATACTAGTGTCTCCCTCATATACTAGTGTCTCCCTCATATACTAGTGTCTCCCTCATACACTAGTGTCTCCCTCATATATAGTGTCTCCCTCATACACTAGTGTCTCCCTCATACACTAGTGTCTCCCTCATATACTAGTGTCTCCCTCATACACTAGTGTCTCCCTCATATACTAGTGTCTCCTCATACACTAGTGTCTCCCTCATACACTAGTGTCTCCCTCATACACTTGTGTCTCCCTCATACACTAGTGTCTCCCTCATAACTAGTGTCTCCCTCATATACTAGTGTCTCCCTCATATACTAGTGTCTCCCTCATATACTAGTGTCTCCCTCATATACTAGTGTCTCCCTCATATACTAGTGTCTCCCTCATATACTAGTGTCTCCCTCATATACTAGTGTCTCCCTCATACACTAGTGTCTCCCTCATACACTAGTGTCTCCCTCATATACTAGTGTCTCCCTCATACACTAGTGTCTCCCTCATACACTAGTGTCTCCCTCATACACTAGTGTCTCCCTCATACACTAGTGTCTCCCTCATACACTAGTTCTCTATACTAGTGTCTCCCTCATATACTAGTGTCTCCCTCATATACTAGTGTCTCCCTCATATACTAGTGTCTCCCTCATATACTAGTGTCTCCCTCATACACTAGTGTCTCCCTCATATACTAGTGTCTCCCTCATACACTAGTGTCTCCCTCATACACTAGTGTCTCCCTCATACACTAGTGTCTCCTACTCCCCATACACTAGTGTCTCCCTCATATACTAGTGTCTCCCTCATATACTAGTGTCTCCCTCATACACTAGTGTCTCCCTCATATACTAGTGTCTCCCTCATATACTAGTGTCTCCCTCATATACTAGTGTCTCCCTCATATACTAGTGTCTCCCTCATATACTAGTGTCTCCCTCATATACTAGTGTCTCCCTCATACACTAGTGTCTCCCTCATATACTAGTGTCTCCCTCATACACTAGTGTCTCCCTCATACACTAGTGTCTCCCTCATACACTAGTGTCTCCCTCATACACTAGTGTCTCCCTCATACACTAGTGTCTCCCTCATATACTAGTGTCTCCCTCATACACTAGTGTCTCCCTCATAACTAGTGTCTCCCTCATACACTAGTGTCTCCCTCATACACTAGTGTCTCCTCATACACTAGTGTCTCCCTCATAACTAGTGTCTCCCTCATATACTAGTGTCTCCCTCATATACTAGTGTCTCCCTCATATACTAGTGTCTCCCTCATACACTAGTGTCTCCCTCATATACTAGTGTCTCCCTCATATACTAGTGTCTCCCTCATATACTAGTGTCTCCCTCATACACTAGTGTCTCCCTCATATACTAGTGTCTCCCTCATATACTAGTGTCTCCCTCATACACTAGTGTCTCCCTCATATACTAGTGTCTCCCTCATACACTAGTGTCTCCCTCATATACTAGTGTCTCCCTCATATACTAGTGTCTCCCTCATATACTAGTGTCTCCCTCATACACTAGTGTCTCCCTCATATACTAGTGTCTCCCTCATATACTAGTGTCTCCCTCATATACTAGTGTCTCCCTCATATACTAGTGTCTCCCTCATACACTAGTGTCTCCCTCATATACTAGTGTCTCCCTCATACACTAGTGTCTCCCTCATATACTAGTGTCTCCCTCATACACTAGTGTCTCCCTCATATACTTGTGTCTCCCTCATATACTAGTGTCTCCCTCATATACTAGTTGTCCCTCATATACTAGTGTCTCCCTCATATACTAGTGTCTCCCTCATATACTAGTGTCTCCCTCATATACTTGTGTCTCCCTCATACACTAGTGTCTCCCTCATATACTTGTGTCTCCCTCATATACTAGTGTCTCCCTCATATACTTGTGTCTCCCTCATACACTAGTGTCTCCCTCATATACTAGTGTCTCCCTCATATACTAGTGTCTCCCTCATATACTAGTGTCTCCCTCATACACTAGTGTCTCCCTCATATACTAGTGTCTCCCTCATATACTAGTGTCTCCCTCATATACTAGTGTCTCCCTCATACACTAGTGTCTCCCTCATATACTAGTGTCTCCCTCATACACTAGTGTCTCCCTCATACACTAGTGTCTCCCTCATATACTAGTGTCTCCCTCATACACTAGTGTCTCCCTCATACACTAGTGTCTCCCTCATATACTAGTGTCTCCCTCATACACTAGTGTCTCCCTCATACACTAGTGTCTCCCTCATACACTAGTGTCTCCCTCATATACTAGTGTCTCCCTCATATACTAGTGTCTCCCTCATACACTAGTGTCTCCCTCATACACTAGTGTCTCCCTCATACACTAGTGTCTCCCTCATACACTAGTGTCTCCCTCATATACTAGTGTCTCCCTCATATACTAGTGTCTCCTCATACACTAGTGTCTCCCTCATATACTAGTGTCTCCCTCATACACTAGTGTCTCCCTCATATACTAGTGTCTCCCTCATATACTTGTGTCTCCCTCATACACTAGTGTCTCCCTCATATACTAGTGTCTCCCTCATATACTAGTGTCTCCCTCATACACTAGTGTCTCCCTCATATACTAGTGTCTCCCTCATATACTAGTGTCTCCCTCATATACTAGTGTCTCCCTCATATACTAGTGTCTCCCTCATACACTAGTGTCTCCCTCATACACTAGTGTCTCCCTCATATACTTGTGTCTCCCTCATACACTAGTGTCTCCCTCATATACTAGTGTCTCCCTCATACACTAGTGTCTCCCTCATACACTAGTGTCTCCCTCATATACTAGTGTCTCCCTCATATACTAGTGTCTCCCTCATATACTAGTGTCTCCCTCATATACTAGTGTCTCCCTCATATACTAGTGTCTCCCTCATATACTAGTGTCTCCCTCATATACTAGTGTCTCCCTCATATACTAGTGTCTCCCTCATATACTAGTGTCTCCCTCATACACTAGTGTCTCCCTCATATACTAGTGTCTCCCTCATATACTAGTGTCTCCCTCATATACTAGTGTCTCCCTCATATACTAGTGTCTCCCTCATATACTAGTGTCTCCCTCATATACTAGTGTCTCCCTCATACACTAGTGTCTCCCTCATATACTAGTGTCTCCCTCATATACTAGTGTCTCCCTCATATACTAGTGTCTCCCTCATATACTAGTGTCTCCCTCATACACTAGTGTCTCCCTCATATACTAGTGTCTCCCTCATATACTAGTGTCTCCCTCATACACTAGTGTCTCCCTCATACACTAGTGTCTCCCTCATACACTAGTGTCTCCCTCATATACTAGTGTCTCCCTCATATACTAGTGTCTCCCTCATATACTGTGTCTCCCTCATATACTAGTGTCTCCCTCATACACTAGTGTCTCCCTCATATACTAGTGTCTCCCTCATACACTAGTGTCTCCCTCATATACTAGTGTCTCCCTCATATACTAGTGTCTCCCTCATACACTAGTGTCTCCCTCATACACTAGTGTCTCCCTCATACACTAGTGTCTCCCTCATACACTAGTGTCTCCCTCATATACTACTAGTGTCTGTCTCCTCATACACTAGTGTCTCCCTCATACACTAGTGTCTCCCTCATATACTAGTGTCTCCCTCATACACTAGTGTCTCCCTCATATACTAGTGTCTCCCTCATACACTAGTGTCTCCCTCATATACTAGTGTCTCCCTCATATACTAGTGTCTCCCTCATATACTAGTGTCTCCCTCATACACTAGTGTCTCCCTCATACACTAGTGTCTCCCTCATATACTAGTGTCTCCCTCATACACTAGTGTCTCCCTCATATACTAGTGTCTCCCTCATACACTAGTGTCTCCCTCATACACTAGTGTCTCCCTCATACACTAGTGTCTCCCTCATATACTAGTGTCTCCCTCATACACTAGTGGTCCCTCATATACTAGTGTCTCCCTCATATACTAGTGTCTCCCTCATACACTTAGTGTCTCCCTCATACACTAGTGTCTCCCTCATATACTAGTGTCTCCCTCATACACTAGTGTCTCCCTCATATACTAGTGTCTCCCTCATACACTAGTGTCTCCCTCATATACTAGTGTCTCCCTCATATACTAGTGTCTCCCTCATATACTAGTGTCTCCCTCATACACTAGTGTCTCCCTCATATACTAGTGTCTCCCTCATATACTAGTGTCTCCCTCATACACTAGTGTCTCCCTCATATACTAGTGTCTCCCTCATACTAGTGTCTCCCTCATACACTAGTGTCTCCCTCATACACTAGTGTCTCCCTCATACACTAGTCTCCCTCATACACTAGTGTCTCCCTCATACACTAGTGTCTCCCTCATACACTAGTGTCTCCCTCATATACTAGTGTCTCCCTCATATACTAGTGTCTCCCTCATACACTAGTGTCTCCCTCATACACTAGTGTCCTCCTCATATACTAGTGTCTCCCTCATATACTAGTGTCTCCCTCATATACTATGTCTCCCTCATATACTAGTGTCTCCCTCATACACTAGTGTCTCCCTCATACACTAGTGTCTCCCTCATACACTAGTGTCTCCCTCATACACTAGTGTCTCCCTCATACACTAGTGTCTCCCTCATACACTAGTGTCTCCCTCATATACTAGTGTCTCCCTCATACACTAGTGTCTCCCTCATACACTAGTGTCTCCCTCATATACTAGTGTCTCCCTCATATACTAGTGTCTCCCTCATACACTAGTGTCTCCCTCATATACTAGTGTCTCCCTCATACACTAGTGTCTCCCTCATACACTAGTGTCTCCCTCATATACTAGTGTCTCCCTCATACACTAGTGTCTCCCCTCATACACTAGTGTCTCCCTCATACACTGTCTCCCTCATACACTAGTGTCTCCCTCATATACTAGTGTCTCCCTCATACACTTGTGTCTCCCTCATACACTAGTGTCTCCCTCATATACTAGTGTCTCCCTCATATAGTTGTCTCCCTCATACACTAGTGTCTCCCTCATACACTAGTGTCTCCCTCATACTAGTGTCTCCCTCATATACTAGTGTCTCCCTCATATACTAGTGTCTCCCTCATATACTAGTGTCTCCCTCATACACAGTGTCTCCCTCATATACTAGTGTCTCCCTCATCACTAGTGTCTCCCTCATACACTAGTGTCTCCCTCATACACTAGTGTCTTCATAACTAGTGTCTCCCTAACAAGTGTCAGTCCCTAACTAGTTGTCACAGTCCCTCATATACTAGTGTCTCCCTCATATAAGTGTCTCCCTCATATACTAGTGTCTCCCTCATACACTAGTGTCTCCCTCATACACTAGTGTCTCCCTCATACACTAGTGTCTCCCTCATATCTAGTGTCTCCCTCATACACTAGTGTCTCCCTCATACACTAGTGTCTCCCTCATACACTAGTGTCTCCCTCATATACTAGTGTCTCCCTCATATACTAGTGTCTCCCTCATATACTAGTGTCTCCCTCATACACTAGTGTCTCCCTCATACACTAGTGTCTCCCTCATATACTAGTGTCTCCCTCATATACTAGTGTCTCCCTCATACACTAGTGTCTCCCTCATACACTAGTGTCTCCCTCATACACTAGTGTCTCCCTCATACACTAGTGTCTCCCTCATACACTAGTGTCTCCCTCATACACTAGTGTCTCCCTCATACACTAGTGTCTCCCTCATATACTAGTGTCTCCCTCATATACTAGTGTCTCCCTCATATACTAGTGTCTCCCTCATATACTAGTGTCTCCCTCATATACTAGTGTCTCCCTCATATACTAGTGTCTCCCTCATACACTAGTGTCTCCCTCATACACTAGTGTCTCCCTCATACACTAGTGTCTCCCTCATACACTAGTGTCTCCCTCATACACTAGTGTCTCCCTCATACACTAGTGTCTCCCTCATACACTAGTGTCTCCCTCATATACTAGTGTCTCCCTCATATACTAGTGTCTCCCTCATACACTAGTGTCTCCCTCATATACTAGTGTCTCCCTCATATACTAGTGTCTCCCTCATATACTAGTGTCTCCCTCATATACTAGTGTCTCCCTCATACACTAGTGTCTCCCTCATACACTAGTGTCTCCCTCATACACTAGTGTCTCCCTCATACACTAGTGTCTCCCTCATATACTAGTGTCTCCCTCATATACTAGTGTCTCCCTCATACACTAGTGTCTCCCTCATACACTAGTGTCTCCCTCATACACTAGTGTCTCCCTCATACACTAGTGTCTCCCTCATATACTAGTGTCTCCCTCATACACTAGTGTCTCCCTCATATACTAGTGTCTCCCTCATACACTAGTGTCTCCCTCATACACTAGTGTCTCCCTCATATACTAGTGTCTCCCTCATACACTAGTGTCTCCCTCATACACTAGTGTCTCCCTCATACACTAGTGTCTCCCTCATACACTAGTGTCTCCCTCATATACTAGTGTCTCCCTCATACACTAGTGTCTCCCTCATACACTAGTGTCTCCCTCATATACTAGTGTCTCCCTCATACACTAGTGTCTCCCTCATACACTAGTGTCTCCCTCATATACTAGTGTCTCCCTCATATACTAGTGTCTCCCTCATACACTAGTGTCTCCCTCATACTAGTGTCTCCCTCATACACTAGTGTCTCCCTCATACACTAGTGTCTCCCTCATACACTAGTGTCTCCCTCATACACTAGTGTCTCCCTCATACACTAGTGTCTCCCTCATACACTAGTGTCTCCCTCATACACTAGTGTCTCCCTCATATACTAGTGTCTCCCTCATACACTAGTGTCTCCCTCATATACTAGTGTCTCCCTCATATACTAGTGTCTCCCTCATATACTAGTGTCTCCCTCATATACTAGTGTCTCCCTCATATACTAGTGTCTCCCTCATATACTAGTGTCTCCCTCATACACTAGTGTCTCCCTCATACACTAGTGTCTCCCTCATACACTAGTGTCTCCCTCATACACTAGTGTCTCCCTCATACACTAGTGTCTCCCTCATATACTAGTGTCTCCCTCATATACTAGTGTCTCCCTCATATACTAGTGTCTCCCTCATACACTAGTGTCTCCCTCATACACTAGTGTCTCCCTCATATACTAGTGTCTCCCTCATACACTAGTGTCTCCCTCATATACTAGTGTCTCCCTCATACACTAGTGTCTCCCTCATACACTAGTGTCTCCCTCATACTAGTGTCTCCCTCATACACTAGTGTCTCCCTCATACACTAGTGTCTCCCTCATATACTAGTGTCTCCCTCATATACTAGTGTCTCCCTCATATACTAGTGTCTCCCTCATACACTAGTGTCTCCCTCATATACTAGTGTCTCCCTCATACACTAGTGTCTCCCTCATACACTAGTGTCTCCCTCATATACTAGTGTCTCCCTCATACACTAGTGTCTCCCTCATACACTAGTGTCTCCCTCATATACTAGTGTCTCCCTCATATACTAGTGTCTCCCTCATATACTAGTGTCTCCCTCATACACTAGTGTCTCCCTCATACACTAGTGTCTCCCTCATATACTAGTGTCTCCCTCATATACTAGTGTCTCCCTCATACACTAGTGTCTCCCTCATATACTAGTGTCTCCCTCATACACTAGTGTCTCCCTCATATACTAGTGTCTCCCTCATATACTAGTGTCTCCCTCATACACTAGTGTCTCCCTCATACACTAGTGTCTCCCTCATACACTAGTGTCTCCCTCATACACTAGTGTCTCCCTCATATACTAGTGTCTCCCTCATACACTAGTGTCTCCCTCATACACTAGTGTCTCCCTCATACACTAGTGTCTCCCTCATACACTAGTGTCTCCCTCATACACTAGTGTCTCCCTCATATACTAGTGTCTCCCTCATATACTAGTGTCTCCCTCATACACTAGTGTCTCCCTCATATACTAGTGTCTCCCTCATACACTAGTGTCTCCCTCATACACTAGTGTCTCCCTCATATACTAGTGTCTCCCTCATACACTAGTGTCTCCCTCATACACTAGTGTCTCCCTCATACACTAGTGTCTCCCTCATACACTAGTGTCTCCCTCATATACTAGTGTCTCCCTCATACACTAGTGTCTCCCTCATACACTAGTGTCTCCCTCATACACTAGTGTCTCCCTCATACACTAGTGTCTCCCTCATACACTAGTGTCTCCCTCATATACTAGTGTCTCCCTCATATACTAGTGTCTCCCTCATACACTAGTGTCTCCCTCATACACTAGTGTCTCCCTCATACACTAGTGTCTCCCTCATACACTAGTGTCTCCCTCATACACTAGTGTCTCCCTCATATACTAGTGTCTCCCTCATATACTAGTGTCTCCCTCATACACTAGTGTCTCCCTCATACACTAGTGTCTCCCTCATACACTAGTGTCTCCCTCATATACTAGTGTCTCCCTCATACACTAGTGTCTCCCTCATATACTAGTGTCTCCCTCATACACTAGTGTCTCCCTCATACACTAGTGTCTCCCTCATATACTAGTGTCTCCCTCATACACTAGTGTCTCCCTCATACACTAGTGTCTCCCTCATATACTAGTGTCTCCCTCATATACTAGTGTCTCCCTCATATACTAGTGTCTCCCTCATATACTAGTGTCTCCCTCATATACTAGTGTCTCCCTCATACACTAGTGTCTCCCTCATACACTAGTGTCTCCCTCATATACTAGTGTCTCCCTCATACACTAGTGTCTCCCTCATACACTAGTGTCTCCCTCATATACTAGTGTCTCCCTCATATACTAGTGTCTCCCTCATATACTAGTGTCTCCCTCATACACTAGTGTCTCCCTCATACACTAGTGTCTCCCTCATACACTAGTGTCTCCCTCATATACTAGTGTCTCCCTCATACACTAGTGTCTCCCTCATACACTAGTGTCTCCCTCATACACTAGTGTCTCCCTCATATACTAGTGTCTCCCTCATATACTAGTGTCTCCCTCATACACTAGTGTCTCCCTCATATACTAGTGTCTCCCTCATATACTAGTGTCTCCCTCATACACTAGTGTCTCCCTCATATACTAGTGTCTCCCTCATACACTAGTGTCTCCCTCATACACTAGTGTCTCCCTCATACACTAGTGTCTCCCTCATATACTAGTGTCTCCCTCATATACTAGTGTCTCCCTCATATACTAGTGTCTCCCTCATATACTAGTGTCTCCCTCATATACTAGTGTCTCCCTCATACACTAGTGTCTCCCTCATATACTAGTGTCTCCCTCATATACTAGTGTCTCCCTCATACACTAGTGTCTCCCTCATACACTAGTGTCTCCCTCATACACTAGTGTCTCCCTCATACACTAGTGTCTCCCTCATATACTAGTGTCTCCCTCATACACTAGTGTCTCCCTCATATACTAGTGTCTCCCTCATACACTAGTGTCTCCCTCATACACTAGTGTCTCCCTCATACACTAGTGTCTCCCTCATACACTAGTGTCTCCCTCATATACTAGTGTCTCCCTCATACACTAGTGTCTCCCTCATACACTAGTGTCTCCCTCATACACTAGTGTCTCCCTCATACACTAGTGTCTCCCTCATACACTAGTGTCTCCCTCATACACTAGTGTCTCCCTCATACACTAGTGTCTCCCTCATACACTAGTGTCTCCCTCATACACTAGTGTCTCCCTCATACACTAGTGTCTCCCTCATACACTAGTGTCTCCCTCATACACTAGTGTCTCCCTCATATACTAGTGTCTCCCTCATACACTAGTGTCTCCCTCATACACTAGTGTCTCCCTCATACACTAGTGTCTCCCTCATATACTAGTGTCTCCCTCATATACTAGTGTCTCCCTCATACACTAGTGTCTCCCTCATATACTAGTGTCTCCCTCATATACTAGTGTCTCCCTCATATACTAGTGTCTCCCTCATATACTAGTGTCTCCCTCATATACTAGTGTCTCCCTCATACACTAGTGTCTCCCTCATATACTAGTGTCTCCCTCATACACTAGTGTCTCCCTCATACACTAGTGTCTCCCTCATATACTAGTGTCTCCCTCATATACTAGTGTCTCCCTCATATACTAGTGTCTCCCTCATACACTAGTGTCTCCCTCATATACTAGTGTCTCCCTCATACACTAGTGTCTCCCTCATACACTAGTGTCTCCCTCATACACTAGTGTCTCCCTCATACACTAGTGTCTCCCTCATATACTAGTGTCTCCCTCATATACTAGTGTCTCCCTCATATACTAGTGTCTCCCTCATACACTAGTGTCTCCCTCATACACTAGTGTCTCCCTCATACACTAGTGTCTCCCTCATATACTAGTGTCTCCCTCATACACTAGTGTCTCCCTCATATACTAGTGTCTCCCTCATACACTAGTGTCTCCCTCATACACTAGTGTCTCCCTCATATACTAGTGTCTCCCTCATATACTAGTGTCTCCCTCATACACTAGTGTCTCCCTCATACACTAGTGTCTCCCTCATACACTAGTGTCTCCCTCATACACTAGTGTCTCCCTCATACACTAGTGTCTCCCTCATATACTAGTGTCTCCCTCATATACTAGTGTCTCCCTCATACACTAGTGTCTCCCTCATATACTAGTGTCTCCCTCATATACTAGTGTCTCCCTCATATACTAGTGTCTCCCTCATATACTAGTGTCTCCCTCATATACTAGTGTCTCCCTCATATACTAGTGTCTCCCTCATACACTAGTGTCTCCCTCATACACTAGTGTCTCCCTCATATACTAGTGTCTCCCTCATATACTAGTGTCTCCCTCATATACTAGTGTCTCCCTCATATACTAGTGTCTCCCTCATACACAAGTGTCTCCCTCATATACTAGTGTCTCCCTCATACACTAGTGTCTCCCTCATACACTAGTGTCTCCCTCATATACTAGTGTCTCCCTCATACACTAGTGTCTCCCTCATACACTAGTGTCTCCCTCATACACTAGTGTCTCCCTCATACATAGTGTCTCCCTCATATACTAGTGTCTCCCTCATACACTAGTGTCTCCCTCATACACTAGTGTCTCCCTCATACACTAGTGTCTCTCTCATATATTAGTGTCTGCCTCATACACTTGTGTCTCCCTCATACACTCATACTCCCTCATACACTAGTGTCTCCCTCATATACTAGTGTCTCCCTCATATACTAGTGTCTCCCTCATACACTAGTGTCTCCCTCATATACTAGTGTCTCCCTCATACACTAGTGTCTCCCTCATACACTAGTGTCTCCCTCATACACTTGTGTCTCCCTCATATACTAGTGTCTCCCTCATACTAGTGTCTCCCTCATATACTAGTGTCTCCCTCATATACTAGTGTCTCCCTCATATACTAGTGTCTCCCTCATATAAGTGTCTCCCTCATATACTAGTGTCTCCCTCATATACTAGTGTCTCCCTCATACACTAGTGTCTCCCTCATACACTAGTGTCTCCCTCATACACTAGTGTCTCCCTCATATACTAGTGTCTCCCTCATATACTAGTGTCTCCCTCATATACTAGTGTCTCCCTCATACACTAGTGTCTCCCTCATACACTAGTGTCTCCCTCATACACTAGTGTCTCCCTCATACACTAGTGTCTCCCTCATATACTAGTGTCTCCCTCTTAGTATATGAGGGAGACACTAGTATATGAGGGAGACACTAGTGTATGAGGGAGACACTAGTATATGAGGGAGACACTAGTATATGAGGGAGACACTAATATATGAGGGAGACACTAGTATATGAGGGAGACACTAGTATATGAGGGAGACACTAGTATATGAGGGAGACACTAGTATATGAGGGAGACACTAGTATATGAGGGAGACACTAGTATATGAGGGGAGACACAAGTGTATGAGGGAGACACTAGTGTATGAGGGAGACACTAGTGTATGAGGGAGACACTAGTGTATGAGGGAGACACTAGTGTATGAGGGAGACACTAGTGTATGAGGGAGACACAAGTGTATGAGGGAGACACTAGTGTATGAGGGAGACACAAGTGTATGGGGGAGACACTAGTGTAT
>WNGS01157792.1:73667-85198 GCA_020271785.1 Procambarus virginalis
TCTCTCTCTCTCTCTCTCTCCCTTCACTCTCCCTCATACTTAGTGTCTCCCTCATACACTAGTGTCTCCCTCATACACAGTGTCTCCCTCATACACTAGTGTCTCCCTCATACACTAGTGTCTCCCTCATATACTAGTGTCTCCCTCATACACTAGTGTCTCCCTCATACACTAGTGTCTCCCTCATATACTAGTGTCTCCCTCATACACTAGTGTCTCCCTCATACACTAGTGTCTCCCTCATATACTAGTGTCTCCCTCATACACTAGTGTCTCCCTCATATACTAGTGTCTCCCTCATACACTAGTGTCTCCCTCATACACTAGTGTCTCCCTCATACACTAGTGTCTCCCTCATACACTAGTGTCTCCCTCATACACTAGTGTCTCCCTCATACACTAGTGTCTCCCTCATACACTAGTGTCTCCCTCATATACTAGTGTCTCCCTCATACACTAGTGTCTCCCTCATACACTAGTGTCTCCCTCATATACTAGTGTCTCCCTCATATACTAGTGTCTCCCTCATACACTAGTGTCTCCCTCATACACTAGTGTCTCCCTCATACACTAGTGTCTCCCTCATATACTAGTGTCTCCCTCATACACTAGTGTCTCCCTCATACACTAGTGTCTCCCTCATACACTAGTGTCTCCCTCATACACTAGTGTCTCCCTCATACACTAGTGTCTCCCTCATACACTAGTGTCTCCCTCATACACTAGTGTCTCCCTCATACACTAGTGTCTCCCTCATACACTAGTGTCTCCCTCATACACTAGTGTCTCCCTCATACACTAGTGTCTCCCTCATACACTAGTGTCTCCCTCATATACTAGTGTCTCCCTCATACACTAGTGTCTCCCTCATACACTAGTGTCTCCCTCATACACTAGTGTCTCCCTCATACACTAGTGTCTCCCTCATACACTAGTGTCTCCCTCATACACTAGTGTCTCCCTCATACACTAGTGTCTCCCTCATACACTAGTGTCTCCCTCATACACTAGTGTCTCCCTCATACACTAGTGTCTCCCTCATACACTAGTGTCTCCCTCATATACTAGTGTCTCCCTCATACACTAGTGTCTCCCTCATACACTAGTGTCTCCCTCATACACTAGTGTCTCCCTCATACACTAGTGTCTCCCTCATACACTAGTGTCTCCCTCATACACTAGTGTCTCCCTCATACATCATACACTAGTGTCTCCCTCATACACTAGTGTCTCCCTCATACACTAGTGTCTCCCTCATACACTAGTGTCTCCCTCATACACTAGTGTCTCCCTCATACACTAGTGTCTCCCTCATACACTAGTGTCTCCCTCATACACTAGTGTCTCCCTCATACACTAGTGTCTCCCTCATACACTAGTGTCTCCCTCATACACTAGTGTCTCCCTCATACACTAGTGTCTCCCTCATACACTAGTGTCTCCCTCATACACTAGTGTCTCCCTCATACACTAGTGTCTCCCTCATACACTAGTGTCTCCCTCATACACTAGTGTCTCCCTCATACGCTCATACACTAGTGTCTCCCTCATACACTAGTGTCTCCCTCATACACTAGTGTCTCCCTCATACACTAGTGTCTCCCTCATACACTAGTGTCTCCCTCATACACTAGTGTCTCCCTCATACTAGTGTCTCCCTCATACACTAGTGTCTCCCTCATACACTAGTGTCTCCCTCATACACTAGTGTCTCCCTCATACACTAGTGTCTCCCTCATACACTAGTGTCTCCCTCATACACTAGTGTCTCCCTCATACACTAGTGTCTCCCTCATATACTAGTGTCTCCCTCATACCTCATACACTAGTGTCTCCCTCATACACTAGTGTCTCCCTCATACACTCATAGTGTCTCCCTCATACACTAGTGTCTCCCTCATACACTAGTGTCTCCCTCATACACTAGTGTCTCCCTCATACACTAGTGTCTCCCTCATACACTAGTGTCTCCCTCATATACTAGTGTCTCCCTCATATACTAGTGTCTCCCTCATATACTAGTGTCTCCCTCATACACTAGTGTCTCCCTCATATACTAGTGTCTCCCTCATACACTAGTGTCTCCCTCATACACTAGTGTCTCCCTCATATACTAGTGTCTCCCTCATCACTAGTGTCTCCCTCATACACTAGTGTCTCCCTCATACACTAGTGTCTCCCTCATACACTAGTGTCTCCCTCATACACTAGTGTCTCCCTCATACACTAGTGTCTCCCTCATACACTAGTGTCTCCCTCATACACTAGTGTCTCCCTCATACACTAGTGTCTCCCTCATACTTGTGTCTCCCTCATACACTAGTGTCTCCCTCATACACTTGTGTCTCCCTCATATACTAGTGTCTCCCTCATACACTAGTGTCTCCCTCATATACTAGTGTCTCCCTCATATACTAGTGTCTCCCTCATATACTAGTGTCTCCCTCATACACTAGTGTCTCCCTCATACACTAGTGTCTCCCTCATATACTAGTGTCTCCCTCATACACTAGTGTCTCCCTCATACACTAGTGTCTCCCTCATATACTAGTGTCTCCCTCATATACTAGTGTCTCCCTCATATACTAGTGTCTCCCTCATACACTAGTGTCTCCCTCATATACTAGTGTCTCCCTCATACACTAGTGTCTCCCTCATACACTAGTGTCTCCCTCATATACTAGTGTCTCCCTCATATACTAGTGTCTCCCTCATACACTAGTGTCTCCCTCATATACTAGTGTCTCCCTCATACACTAGTGTCTCCCTCATATACTAGTGTCTCCCTCATATACTAGTGTCTCCCTCATACACTAGTGTCTCCCTCATATACTAGTGTCTCCCTCATATACTAGTGTCTCCCTCATATACTAGTGTCTCCCTCATACACTAGTGTCTCCCTCATACACTAGTGTCTCCCTCATATACTAGTGTCTCCCTCATATACTAGTGTCTCCCTCATATACTAGTGTCTCCCTCATATACTAGTGTCTCCCTCATATACTAGTGTCTCCCTCATATACTAGTGTCTCCCTCATATACTAGTGTCTCCCTCATACACTAGTGTCTCCCTCATATAGTGTCTCCCTCATACACTAGTGTCTCCCTCATACACTAGTGTCTCCCTCATACACTAGTGTCTCCCTCATACACTAGTGTCTCCCTCATACACTAGTGTCTCCCTCATACACTAGTGTCTCCCTCATACACTAGTGTCTCCCTCATATACTAGTGTCTCCCTCATACACTAGTGTCTCCCTCATACACTAGTGTCTCCCTCATACACTAGTGTCTCCCTCATATACTAGTGTCTCCCTCATACACTAGTGTCTCCCTCATATACTAGTGTCTCCCTCATACACTAGTGTCTCCCTCATACACTAGTGTCTCCCTCATACACTAGTGTCTCCCTCATACACTAGTGTCTCCCTCATACACTAGTGTCTCCCTCATACACTAGTGTCTCCCTCATACACTAGTGTCTCCCTCATACACTAGTGTCTCCCTCATACACTAGTGTCTCCCTCATACACTAGTGTCTCCCTCATACACTAGTGTCTCCCTCATACACTAGTGTCTCCCTCATACACTAGTGTCTCCCTCATACACTAGTGTCTCCCTCATACACTAGTGTCTCCCTCATACACTAGTGTCTCCCTCATACACTAGTGTCTCCCTCATATACTAGTGTCTCCCTCATATACTAGTGTCTCCCTCATATACTAGTGTCTCCCTCATATACTAGTGTCTCCCTCATATACTAGTGTCTCCCTCATACACTAGTGTCTCCCTCATATACTAGTGTCTCCCTCATACACTAGTGTCTCCCTCATACACTAGTGTCTCCCTCATACACTAGTGTCTCCCTCATACACTAGTGTCTCCCTCATATACTAGTGTCTCCCTCATACACTAGTGTCTCCCTCATATACTAGTGTCTCCCTCATACACTAGTGTCTCCCTCATATACTAGTGTCTCCCTCATATACTAGTGTCTCCCTCATATACTAGTGTCTCCCTCATATACTAGTGTCTCCCTCATACACTAGTGTCTCCCTCATACACTAGTGTCTCCCTCATACACTAGTGTCTCCCTCATACACTAGTGTCTCCCTCATACACTAGTGTCTCCCTCATACACTAGTGTCTCCCTCATACACTAGTGTCTCCCTCATATACTAGTGTCTCCCTCATACACTAGTGTCTCCCTCATACACTAGTGTCTCCCTCATATACTAGTGTCTCCCTCATACACTAGTGTCTCCCTCATACACTAGTGTCTCCCTCATATACTAGTGTCTCCCTCATATACTAGTGTCTCCCTCATACACTAGTGTCTCCCTCATACACTAGTGTCTCCCTCATATACTAGTGTCTCCCTCATACACTAGTGTCTCCCTCATATACTAGTGTCTCCCTCATACACTAGTGTCTCCCTCATATACTAGTGTCTCCCTCATACACTAGTGTCTCCCTCATATACTAGTGTCTCCCTCATATACTAGTGTCTCCCTCATACACTAGTGTCTCCCTCATACACTAGTGTCTCCCTCATACACTAGTGTCTCCCTCATATACTAGTGTCTCCCTCATACACTAGTGTCTCCCTCATACACTAGTGTCTCCCTCATATACTAGTGTCTCCCTCATATACTAGTGTCTCCCTCATACACTAGTGTCTCCCTCATATACTAGTGTCTCCCTCATACACTAGTGTCTCCCTCATATACTAGTGTCTCCCTCATATACTAGTGTCTCCCTCATATACTAGTGTCTCCCTCATACACTAGTGTCTCCCTCATACACTAGTGTCTCCCTCATACACTAGTGTCTCCCTCATACACTAGTGTCTCCCTCATACACTAGTGTCTCCCTCATACACTAGTGTCTCCCTCATATACTAGTGTCTCCCTCATATACTAGTGTCTCCCTCATATACTAGTGTCTCCCTCATACACTAGTGTCTCCCTCATACACTAGTGTCTCCCTCATATACTAGTGTCTCCCTCATATACTAGTGTCTCCCTCATATACTAGTGTCTCCCTCATACACTAGTGTCTCCCTCATATACTAGTGTCTCCCTCATATACTAGTGTCTCCCTCATATACTAGTGTCTCCCTCATATACTAGTGTCTCCCTCATATACTAGTGTCTCCCTCATATACTAGTGTCTCCCTCATACACTAGTGTCTCCCTCATACACTAGTGTCTCCCTCATATACTAGTGTCTCCCTCATACACTAGTGTCTCCCTCATATACTAGTGTCTCCCTCATACACTAGTGTCTCCCTCATACACTAGTGTCTCCCTCATACACTAGTGTCTCCCTCATACACTAGTGTCTCCCTCATACACTAGTGTCTCCCTCATATACTAGTGTCTCCCTCATATACTAGTGTCTCCCTCATATACTAGTGTCTCCCTCATATACTAGTGTCTCCCTCATATACTAGTGTCTCCCTCATATACTAGTGTCTCCCTCATATACTAGTGTCTCCCTCATATACTAGTGTCTCCCTCATATACTAGTGTCTCCCTCATATACTAGTGTCTCCCTCATATACTAGTGTCTCCCTCATATACTAGTGTCTCCCTCATATACTAGTGTCTCCCTCATACACTAGTGTCTCCCTCATACACTAGTGTCTCCCTCATACACTAGTGTCTCCCTCATATACTAGTGTCTCCCTCATATACTAGTGTCTCCCTCATATACTAGTGTCTCCCTCATACACTAGTGTCTCCCTCATACACTAGTGTCTCCCTCATACACTAGTGTCTCCCTCATACACTAGTGTCTCCCTCATATACTAGTGTCTCCCTCATACACTAGTGTCTCCCTCATACACTAGTGTCTCCCTCATACACTAGTGTCTCCCTCATACACTAGTGTCTCCCTCATACACTAGTGTCTCCCTCATACACTAGTGTCTCCCTCATACACTAGTGTCTCCCTCATATACTAGTGTCTCCCTCATATACTAGTGTCTCCCTCATACACTAGTGTCTCCCTCATATACTAGTGTCTCCCTCATATACTAGTGTCTCCCTCATATACTAGTGTCTCCCTCATACACTAGTGTCTCCCTCATATACTAGTGTCTCCCTCATACACTAGTGTCTCCCTCATACACTAGTGTCTCCCTCATATACTAGTGTCTCCCTCATACACTAGTGTCTCCCTCATATACTAGTGTCTCCCTCATACACTAGTGTCTCCCTCATACACTAGTGTCTCCCTCATACACTAGTGTCTCCCTCATACACTAGTGTCTCCCTCATATACTAGTGTCTCCCTCATACACTAGTGTCTCCCTCATATACTAGTGTCTCCCTCATATACTAGTGTCTCCCTCATATACTAGTGTCTCCCTCATATACTAGTGTCTCCCTCATATACTAGTGTCTCCCTCATACACTAGTGTCTCCCTCATACACTAGTGTCTCCCTCATATACTAGTGTCTCCCTCATATACTAGTGTCTCCCTCATATACTAGTGTCTCCCTCATACACTAGTGTCTCCCTCATATACTAGTGTCTCCCTCATACACTAGTGTCTCCCTCATACACTAGTGTCTCCCTCATATACTAGTGTCTCCCTCATACACTAGTGTCTCCCTCATATACTAGTGTCTCCCTCATACACTAGTGTCTCCCTCATATACTAGTGTCTCCCTCATACACTAGTGTCTCCCTCATATACTAGTGTCTCCCTCATATACTAGTGTCTCCCTCATACACTAGTGTCTCCCTCATATACTAGTGTCTCCCTCATACTAGTGTCTCCCTCATACACTAGTGTCTCCCTCATACACTAGTGTCTCCCTCATACACTAGTGTCTCCCTCATATACTAGTGTCTCCCTCATATACTAGTGTCTCCCTCATATACTAGTGTCTCCCTCATACACTAGTGTCTCCCTCATACACTAGTGTCTCCCTCATACACTAGTGTCTCCCTCATACACTAGTGTCTCCCTCATACACTAGTGTCTCCCTCATACACTAGTGTCTCCCTCATACACTAGTGTCTCCCTCATACACTAGTGTCTCCCTCATATACTAGTGTCTCCCTCATACACTAGTGTCTCCCTCATATACTAGTGTCTCCCTCATATACTAGTGTCTCCCTCATATACTAGTGTCTCCCTCATATACTAGTGTCTCCCTCATACACTAGTGTCTCCCTCATATACTAGTGTCTCCCTCATACACTAGTGTCTCCCTCATACACTAGTGTCTCCCTCATACACTAGTGTCTCCCTCATACACTAGTGTCTCCCTCATACACTAGTGTCTCCCTCATACACTAGTGTCTCCCTCATACACTAGTGTCTCCCTCATACACTAGTGTCTCCCTCATACACTAGTGTCTCCCTCATACACTAGTGTCTCCCTCATACACTAGTGTCTCCCTCATACACTAGTGTCTCCCTCATACACTAGTGTCTCCCTCATACACTAGTGTCTCCCTCATACACTAGTGTCTCCCTCATACACTAGTGTCTCCCTCATACACTAGTGTCTCCCTCATACACTAGTGTCTCCCTCATACACTAGTGTCTCCCTCATACACTAGTGTCTCCCTCATATACTAGTGTCTCCCTCATACACTAGTGTCTCCCTCATATACTAGTGTCTCCCTCATATACTAGTGTCTCCCTCATATACTAGTGTCTCCCTCATATACTAGTGTCTCCCTCATACACTAGTGTCTCCCTCATATACTAGTGTCTCCCTCATACACTAGTGTCTCCCTCATACACTAGTGTCTCCCTCATATACTAGTGTCTCCCTCATACACTAGTGTCTCCCTCATACACTAGTGTCTCCCTCATACACTAGTGTCTCCCTCATACACTAGTGTCTCCCTCATACACTAGTGTCTCCCTCATACACTAGTGTCTCCCTCATATACTAGTGTCTCCCTCATACACTAGTGTCTCCCTCATACACTAGTGTCTCCCTCATATACTAGTGTCTCCCTCATACACTAGTGTCTCCCTCATACACTAGTGTCTCCCTCATACACTAGTGTCTCCCTCATACACTAGTGTCTCCCTCATATACTAGTGTCTCCCTCATACACTAGTGTCTCCCTCATATACTAGTGTCTCCCTCATATACTAGTGTCTCCCTCATATACTAGTGTCTCCCTCATATACTAGTGTCTCCCTCATACACTAGTGTCTCCCTCATACACTAGTGTCTCCCTCATACACTAGTGTCTCCCTCATACACTAGTGTCTCCCTCATATACTAGTGTCTCCCTCATATACTAGTGTCTCCCTCATATACTAGTGTCTCCCTCATATACTAGTGTCTCCCTCATACACTAGTGTCTCCCTCATATACTAGTGTCTCCCTCATATACTAGTGTCTCCCTCATATACTAGTGTCTCCCTCATATACTAGTGTCTCCCTCATATACTAGTGTCTCCCTCATATACTAGTGTCTCCCTCATATACTAGTGTCTCCCTCATATACTAGTGTCTCCCTCATACACTAGTGTCTCCCTCATATACTAGTGTCTCCCTCATATACTAGTGTCTCCCTCATATACTAGTGTCTCCCTCATATACTAGTGTCTCCCTCATATACTAGTGTCTCCCTCATATACTAGTGTCTCCCTCATACACTAGTGTCTCCCTCATATACTAGTGTCTCCCTCATATACTAGTGTCTCCCTCATATACTAGTGTCTCCCTCATATACTAGTGTCTCCCTCATACACTAGTGTCTCCCTCATATACTAGTGTCTCCCTCATATACTAGTGTCTCCCTCATACACTAGTGTCTCCCTCATATACTAGTGTCTCCCTCATATACTAGTGTCTCCCTCATATACTAGTGTCTCCCTCATATACTAGTGTCTCCCTCATATACTAGTGTCTCCCTCATACACTAGTGTCTCCCTCATATACTAGTGTCTCCCTCATACACTAGTGTCTCCCTCATATACTAGTGTCTCCCTCATATACTAGTGTCTCCCTCATATACTAGTGTCTCCCTCATATACTAGTGTCTCCCTCATACACTAGTGTCTCCCTCATATACTAGTGTCTCCCTCATATACTAGTGTCTCCCTCATACACTAGTGTCTCCCTCATATACTAGTGTCTCCCTCATATACTAGTGTCTCCCTCATATACTAGTGTCTCCCTCATACACTAGTGTCTCCCTCATACACTAGTGTCTCCCTCATACACTAGTGTCTCCCTCATATACTAGTGTCTCCCTCATATACTAGTGTCTCCCTCATACACTAGTGTCTCCCTCATATACTAGTGTCTCCCTCATATACTAGTGTCTCCCTCATATACTAGTGTCTCCCTCATATACTAGTGTCTCCCTCATACACTAGTGTCTCCCTCATATACTAGTGTCTCCCTCATATACTAGTGTCTCCCTCATACACTAGTGTCTCCCTCATACACTAGTGTCTCCCTCATACACTAGTGTCTCCCTCATACACTAGTGTCTCCCTCATACACTAGTGTCTCCCTCATACACTAGTGTCTCCCTCATACACTAGTGTCTCCCTCATACACTAGTGTCTCCCTCATACACTAGTGTCTCCCTCATACACTAGTGTCTCCCTCATACACTAGTGTCTCCCTCATACACTAGTGTCTCCCTCATACACTAGTGTCTCCCTCATACACTAGTGTCTCCCTCATACACTAGTGTCTCCCTCATACACTAGTGTCTCCCTCATACACTAGTGTCTCCCTCATACACTAGTGTCTCCCTCATACACTAGTGTCTCCCTCATACACTAGTGTCTCCCTCATACACTAGTGTCTCCCTCATACACTAGTGTCTCCCTCATACACTAGTGTCTCCCTCATACACTAGTGTCTCCCTCATACACTAGTGTCTCCCTCATACACTAGTGTCTCCCTCATACACTAGTGTCTCCCTCATACACTAGTGTCTCCCTCATACACTTGTGTCTCCCTCATACACTAGTGTCTCCCTCATACACTAGTGTCTCCCTCATACACTAGTGTCTCCCTCATACACTAGTGTCTCCCTCATACACTAGTGTCTCCCTCATACACTAGTGTCTCCCTCATACACTAGTGTCTCCCTCATACACTAGTGTCTCCCTCATACACTAGTGTCTCCCTCATACACTAGTGTCTCCCTCATACACTAGTGTCTCCCTCATACACTAGTGTCTCCCTCATACACTAGTGTCTCCCTCATACACTAGTGTCTCCCTCATACACTAGTGTCTCCCTCATACACTAGTGTCTCCCTCATACACTAGTGTCTCCCTCATACACTAGTGTCTCCCTCATATACTAGTGTCTCCCTCATACTAGTGTCTCCCTCATATACTAGTGTCTCCCTCATATACTAGTGTCTCCCTCATATACTAGTGTCTCCCTCATATACTAGTGTCTCCCTCATACACTAGTGTCTCCCTCATATACTAGTGTCTCCCTCATACACTAGTGTCTCCCTCATACACTAGTGTCTCCCTCATATACTAGTGTCTCCCTCATACACTAGTGTCTCCCTCATACACTAGTGTCTCCCTCATACACTAGTGTCTCCCTCATACACTAGTGTCTCCCTCATACACTAGTGTCTCCCTCATACACTAGTGTCTCCCTCATATACTAGTGTCTCCCTCATACACTAGTGTCTCCCTCATACACTAGTGTCTCCCTCATATACTAGTGTCTCCCTCATACACTAGTGTCTCCCTCATACACTAGTGTCTCCCTCATACACTAGTGTCTCCCTCATACACTAGTGTCTCCCTCATATACTAGTGTCTCCCTCATACACTAGTGTCTCCCTCATACACTAGTGTCTCCCTCATATACTAGTGTCTCCCTCATATACTAGTGTCTCCCTCATATACTAGTGTCTCCCTCATATACTAGTGTCTCCCTCATATACTAGTGTCTCCCTCATACACTAGTGTCTCCCTCATACACTAGTGTCTCCCTCATATACTAGTGTCTCCCTCATATACTAGTGTCTCCCTCATATACTAGTGTCTCCCTCATATACTAGTGTCTCCCTCATACACTAGTGTCTCCCTCATATACTAGTGTCTCCCTCATATACTAGTGTCTCCCTCATATACTAGTGTCTCCCTCATATACTAGTGTCTCCCTCATATACTAGTGTCTCCCTCATATACTAGTGTCTCCCTCATATACTAGTGTCTCCCTCATACACTAGTGTCTCCCTCATATACTAGTGTCTCCCTCATATACTAGTGTCTCCCTCATACACTTGTGTCTCCCTCATATACTAGTGTCTCCCTCATATACTAGTGTCTCCCTCATACACTTGTGTCTCCCTCATATACTAGTGTCTCCCTCATATACTAGTGTCTCCCTCATATACTAGTGTCTCCCTCATATACTAGTGTCTCCCTCATATACTAGTGTCTCCCTCATACACTAGTGTCTCCCTCATATACTAGTGTCTCCCTCATACACTAGTGTCTCCCTCATATACTAGTGTCTCCCTCATATACTAGTGTCTCCCTCATATACTAG
>WNGS01157795.1:0-19532 GCA_020271785.1 Procambarus virginalis
TGATATACACAGACGATGTGTACATAGTGATATACAGACAGGATGATATAGAGAGAGAGAAGGAGAGGGGGAACGGACACGTGGTGAGCAAGGTCCTACACTTGAACCAATTTCAACGTGGATCACGATGCCTGAGCCAGCCAAGACTTGTCCCATGTAGGTATGAATACCTGCTGAAGGCCCCGGGGGTGACAAGAAGAACCGTATCTCCTCATTCAATCACAATGAACGTAGAAAGGTGCGTTGTCTGAGCTTTGTGTATGGCGAGGCAGGTACAGTGTATGGGTGAGGGTGAGGGGAGGGTTGCCGCCGTCTCAGTGCCGCCACCCACCAGCCCCAGGCGGGGGGAGGGGGGAGTGATGGGGGAGGCTCTCGAGGTGCCTACAGTGAGTTAGTGGAAAGTTAGTGCGTTCATAACCAAATCGGTGAGGTGTAGTGTTAAAAACAAAGTGCACTAGTGATTTCCCCGAGTGTTGATAGTGTGTAACAAGTGCGATTTCCCCGAGTGTTGACAGTGTGTAACAAGTGAGACGGCAGCCTCCCTGCGTGCCCCCCTCCACCACCCCCCCGCCATCTTCCCCCACCCCGGTACCTGCGCCCGACCCAGCCAGCCGCCCATCAACACACAGCCTACCCACACACGGTGCCCAGGCCATGCCCAACTCCCCAGGAGGGTAATGCTTGCCGTGTTACTCTCCACCCGGGAAGGAGAGGGTGCACTCAGTGGGCAGCCAGGCGTCATCACATCTAGGCATGGCACATGTCGCACCTGACACACAGCCTCTTTCCAGCCAAGAAGATGACCAACCAAGAGGAAACTGTCAAGTGTGTGACAGACGGTATCGTCTCAATTCAAATGGAACTGTCCGCTATCATACTGTCAATTCAGGTGGTTGTCTAGGGTCTAGGCGCCTGCCCTGGGGCAGTGACGATGGACAACCTGCTGCAGGAGCGAGGAACAATACCTCCCTCAACTTCATTTCAGCAGATAATCTGCTTGAAGCAGTCAAAGCGACGTCCACCAGGACCTTGCCCCACATCCCCAAGGCTGCCCGTCACCAAGCAGCAGCCAAACTCACCAGTCTGCTGACAAAGGTCAACAATGCTCCCAGAACCTCTGGATCGTGGCACAATCTCCTTCTATTTGGGAATGCATGCCTAGCATTACCGCCCAGGAGAGACAAGTCATTAGCAACCTCTGTAATCAGGGCACTTAATGAATTCCCAGAGCAGACAACCTGGTCCGCCTCCCCCCTCGTGCCAAGAACACCAGCCGCAGGACGACCAACAATAATTCATCTGAGAACCACAAAATGAGAGCACAGATCACCAGGAAAATAGAAGAGGGCATACCACAGGTGCCATCAGAATCATGACCAGCGATGACACTATTGCCCCCAGGAACGCCACGACAGCAGAGGCTCTTCAAGACAAACACCCACGCAGAGCCCCGACAGCAGCAGGGATCCCCAGGAAAACAATGTTGGCATAGAACCCTTGACTGTTCGAGAATCTGAGGTGTACAAAGCAGCCATGTCTTTCCCAACAGGTTCAGCAGGGGGCTTTACAGGTCTAAGACCCCAGCACATCAAACAAATGCTGACCCGGTGCTTGGAGATGCTGCAAAGGACCTTCTAGTGGAACTTACCAGATTCTCCAACATGTGTTTGGCTGGCGGCATCCCTGAGGATATCAGGCCTGTCTTTTATGGAGCAGCACTCTGTGCTCTAAAGAAGAAGGATAGGGGTATCAGGCCCATTGCCGTTGGCAACACCCTCCGACGCCTCGTAGCTAAGGCTGCAGTGAGATCTATCAGCCAGGAAGCAGCCACCTTGCTGAAACCTCATCAGCTCGGGTTGGGATTCCCCTAGGTTGTGAAGCTGCAGCACATGCAGCGCGGGCTTACATTGCTGATCTCCCGGACCAGAAGGCACTAGTAAAGCTTGACTTCAAAAATGCTTTCAATCAAGTCAGACGAGACGCTGTCCTCAGGGCTGTACACAACCATTTCCGTCCCCTTTACCCGTTCATCCGATCGTGCTACAGTGGGGACTCTAAGCTTCTTTTTGGGGAACATGAAATAAACTCCTGTGAAGGTGTCCAACAAGGTGACCCTTAGCACCCCTCCTTTTCTGCCTAGCTATCAAAGAGGTCACTGATAGTCTGACAAGCGAGCTAATCTGGTACCTGGATGATGGCACTCTCGCTGGAACCCCGGAAACCATTTTGGAGGATATAAGGAAAATCCAGGAGCAGGGAGCAGCCTTAGGCCTCATTCTCAATGCATCCAAGTGTGAAATAATCTCCCGCAACCAAGACATCACTGGGCAAATACAAAATGTTCTTCCAGACATTCTCGTTGTCGAGCCACCGGACTGCACTCTCCTGGGTGCCCCCATTGGCCCACGAGCAATCGAGGAGGTCCTGGCTGCAAAAATCACTGATCTAAAGAGAATGCTGGACAGGATTGACAAGATTGATGCCCATGATGCTCTCTTTCTCCTCACAAGATGCCTGTCTCTCCCTAAGTTGACGTACTTTCTGAGATGTTCTCCATCCTACAGCAGCCCTAAGTTAAATGTGTATGACACCCTTCTGAGGTCCATGCTGGTGAAAGTCCTGAACCTGCCATTGGACGACTCTCAGTGGGAGCAAGCAACCCTTCCTGTAAGACTTGGCGGCCTTGGTGTCCGCACAGCCTCCCAAATTGCTCTACCAGCCTCCTTTCCTCCTCCCACGCATCGCACGACCTCGTCAGAGATATCTTACCTGCAACCCTGAGAGATTCAGCAGGAATACACGATCCTGCTTTCACTGAATGTTCAAATCAGTGGGATGTTCTCGCAGCCCCAGCAACCATTATAGAGCCAACAAAACAACACAAACAGTCCGGCTGGGACCACCCTCTAGTGGAAAAAGTAGCTGATGCATGCTCAGCGCCGCAACATCAGACAAGGAGAAAGCCCGCCTCAGCAGTGCGTGCCCCCCTGCAGGAGANCCTTTAAATTCTGTACTTTTCTTCACTGTCCCTATAATGATCCCTTCTCTCTCTCTGAACTTCAATCTGCCCTAGCCCTTGTGGGTATCTACGGCAGCGGGCTCTGATGGCATTCATTATGAAATGCTCCGCCATCTCCCTCCGTGCACGTCTCAGTATTTACTGAGTCTGTACATTCGGGTCTGGGAGTCGTCGTCAGTCCCTGAAGACTGGCTCGATGCTGTTGTCCTCCCTGTTCGGAAACCAGGGTCTCTCGGGTCATCCCCCAAGGACTTCCGCCCTATTGCCCTCACGAGTTGTGTCTGCAAGCTCTTTGAACGTATGGTTAACGTTCGTTTGATGTGGTTCTTAGAACACTATAACCACCTCTCTCCTTCTCAATTTGGTTTTCGCAAGTGCCGCAGCACAACGGATGTCCTGGTAAACTTGGAGGTCTATATTCGTACTGCTTTTGCTGCGAAGACTTCCGTTGTTGCCGTCCTTTTTGACCTAGAAAAGGCTTACGACACTACCTGGCGGTATCACATTCTGTCTCAACTTCATTCTTTTGGCCTTCGTGGGAACCTCCCTCTCTTCCTCCAGAGCTTCCTCTCTCGTCGTTCCTTTCGTGTGCGGCTTGGTACTGCTCTCTCTGCCCCTTTTCGGCAGTATGAGGGTGTACCCCAGGGTAGTGTTCTGAGCACTACTCTTTTTCTAGTTGCCCTCAACGGTCTTCTTTCTTCTCTTCCTTCTGGTGTCTTCTCTGCTCTGTATGTTGATGATCTTACCCTTTGCTGTCAGGGTGATGATTCGCCTCTCCTTCAACGGCGGCTTCAACTTGCGTTTGATGCCGTGTCGTCGTGGGCCACCAATCATGGCTTCAAGTTCTCTGCATCTAAGACTTGTGCTATGACCTTTACTCGGAAGCATGTTGTTCTTCGTCCCTCTTTGTCGCTTTATGGTCATCCCATTGTGTACAGGGATTCCGCAAAGCTCTTGGGGTTAGTCTTTGACACTCGTTTGTCTTGGTCAGCCCATATCTCTTGCCTCCGAGTTGAGTGCTCTAAGGCCCTTAACCTCCTTAAGGTTTTGTCCCATACTTCTTGGGGAGCAGATAGACGCACGCTCCTATATTTGCACTCCTCTCTCGTCCTGTCTAAACTCGATTATGGTTGCCCTGCTTACTCTTCTGCTTCTCCTTCTACTCTTCGCCGTCTTGATGCTTTGCACCATACTGGGTTGCGTCTCAGCTCTGGTGCCTTTCGTTCGACTCCCGCCCTCAGTTTGTATGTTGACACTGGCTTTCTCTCTCTCCAGGACCGCCGTGACCGCTACTGTCTTCGCTATCTTGCGCGGTCCTTACAGCATCCTTCCTCTCGCCTCTGTCGTGCTTTGACTTTTTCTCCTCCTGTAGCTCCTGTTCCTCTTCATTGTCTCCCGCTTTCTGTCCGGTTATCTCGCTTGCAGGATTCTCTTTCTGTTCGTCTTTCTAATGTTTCTCCTCGTATTGTTCCTTCCCTGCCTCCGTGGAGAGTCCCCCTTCCCAAGTTTTGTACGTCCTTGACTTGTAT
This sequence comes from Procambarus virginalis, assembly GCA_020271785.1. Lineage (NCBI taxonomy): Eukaryota > Metazoa > Arthropoda > Malacostraca > Decapoda > Cambaridae > Procambarus > Procambarus virginalis. The sequence goes on from WNGS01157795.1 coordinate 4,549, forward strand.
TACTAAAGCCTTTACCCCTCCTTCAGTTCTGAAAAGCCTCTTCCTTGAGCACTTTTCTTCGCACTCCCGCTCTATTTCCATCTTTACCGATGGGTCTAAGTCTGCGGACGGTGTGGGCTACTCTGTTGTTTTTCCTGACCGTACTTATATGTGTCGCCTCCCTTCGGAGGCTAGCGTCTTTACGGCGGAACTTTATGCTATTCTCTATGCTCTCCGTCTCTTGCTTTCTCATTCTCATTCCTCCTTTGTGGTTGTCGTTGACTCTCGTAGTGCCCTAATGGCTCTTGGGTCCTTTAATCCTGTCCACCCAGTGGTCATCGAGATTCAGCAATGGCTGTTTCTTATTTCTAGCAAGTTTAAATCGGTAGAGTTTTGCTGGGTTCCCAGCCATATTGGGGTTTCTTTGAATGAGCGTGCAGATGCTGCCGCTAAGGATGCCATCCGTTCTTGTCCCATCTCCCGTAAGGGTCTTCCTTATTCTGACTTTTATCCGGTTATTCATTCCTCTATCCTTGCCCGGTGGCAGAGTTGTTGGTCCTCTGTGGTTGGTAACAAACTGCGTACTCTCAAACGTAGTGTGTCCCCGTGGCCTTCCTCCTACCACCGTAATCGGCGGTGGGAAACTGCTTTAGCACGGCTGCGGGTTGGCCATACTCGCTTAACCCACGGTCACTTAATGGAGCGCCGCCCTGCTCCTTGTTGTCCGAATTGCGTTGTCCCTCTTACGGTTATGCATATCCTTGTTGAATGTCCTGCCTTCCAGGACGAGCGTGTGTCTTGCTTTCCGACCGTCCCTCGCGGTCACTTGTTCCTCGATAGAATTCTAGGTGAATCGGATACTTTTGATATCGTTCGCCTTATGCGTTTTTGTTCTCGTATTGGCTTTCTTAGTACTATTTAGCGCCCTCTGATTATTTCGCACTTTGATGGTGCTACATAGCCTTCCCGGTTTGGTGCCTTCTTTTGATAATTACATTACATACATTGCCAACGACGACACACGTCGATGCCCGGCCCACTTCTTGCAACACACCTGTCCCCTGAGCACTTGTTGCTCAATATTCTGTCAATTCCTTATCTGAGCCACTACTGGGTTGCAGGAAGACCTCACAGAGTGCGTGCCAACAACTGGAGACGCTTACATCCACCGGAGTTCGGTAAATCCGTCACTCTGACAGGATGACCGATCGCGCGTCCTACCTCTCGGACGTGTCGTGAAAGACTGATACCGCCTGGCGCCAACACGGCTGGACCCGCCCTACCTATGTGACGTCACTTTTCCCAAGGTTGGTTTTCATTGGCTCCCAGTGCCACGTCGCTGACGGTGACCAATCTGGCGCCACTGACGTCACACAGTTTTGGCGGGAGAACAGACTTGCCAGCGCCATATTGGCTCCCTAAAGGGCCTATCCCACAGGACAAAATACTACATTTACGCAAATTTCTCGGCTCTTCGAGAATACTACTCTCTCCCACATATGTTCAATTGGTGCCTGCAATGTAGAGAATGCTCGGGAATAGTGGACATGACTCTTACAGCAGGCGTGGGAGAATTAGAAGGGTGGGAACACCGTCACAATACATATATATATATATATATATATAAATATATATATATATATATATATATATATATATATATAATATATATATATATATATATATATATGCAAACAAGCCTGAATGGTCCCCAGGACTAGATACAACTGAAAACTCACACCCCAGAAGTGACTCGAACCCATACTCCCAGGAGCAACGCAACTGGTATGTACAGGGATGCCTTAAACCACTTGACCATCACGACCGGACATAAGGAAGTGATAGCCTGAGCTATATGAACCACTTCCCCGCCGGCACCTGGATGGTTATCTTGGGCATAGCATTTTATCAAATCACCTCATTTTTTGGGGCAACACGTGAGGAACACAAATGCAAACAAGCCTGAATGGTCCCCAGGACTAGATACAACTGAAAACTCACACCCCAGAAGTGACTCGAACCCATACTCCCAGGAGCAACGCAACTGGTATGTACAGGGATGCCTTAAACCACTTGACCATCACGACCGGACATAAGGAAGTGATAGCCTGAGCTATATGAACCACTTCCCCGCCGGCACCTGGATGGTTATCTTGGGCATAGCATTTTATCAAATCACCTCATTTTTTGGGGCAACACGTGAGGAACACAAATGCAAACAAGCCTGAATGGTCCCCAGGACTAGATACAACTGAAAACTCACACCCCAGAAGTGACTCGAACCCATACTCCCAGGAGCAACGCAACTGGTATGTACAGGGATGCCTTAAACCACTTGACCATCACGACCGGACATAAGGAAGTGATAGCCTGAGCTATATGAACCACTTCCCCGCCGGCACCTGGATGGTTATCTTGGGCATAGCATTTTATCAAATCACCTCATTTTTTGGGGCAACACGTGAGGAACACAAATGCAAACAAGCCTGAATGGTCCCCAGGACTAGATACAACTGAAAACTCACACCCCAGAAGTGACTCGAACCCATACTCCCAGGAGCAACGCAACTGGTATGTACAGGGATGCCTTAAACCACTTGACCATCACGACCGGACATAAGGAAGTGATAGCCTGAGCTATATGAACCACTTCCCCGCCGGCACCTGGATGGTTATCTTGGGCATAGCATTTTATCAAATCACCTCATTTTTTGGGGCAACACGTGAGGAACACAAATGCAAACAAGCCTGAATGGTCCCCAGGACTAGATACAACTGAAAACTCACACCCCAGAAGTGACTCGAACCCATACTCCCAGGAGCAACGCAACTGGTATGTACAGGGATGCCTTAAACCACTTGACCATCACGACCGGACATAAGGAAGTGATAGCCTGAGCTATATGAACCACTTCCCCGCCGGCACCTGGATGGTTATCTTGGGCATAGCATTTTATCAAATCACCTCATTTTTTGGGGCAACACGTGAGGAACACAAATGCAAACAAGCCTGAATGGTCCCCAGGACTAGATACAACTGAAAACTCACACCCCAGAAGTGACTCGAACCCATACTCCCAGGAGCAACGCAACTGGTATGTACAGGGATGCCTTAAACCACTTGACCATCACGACCGGACATAAGGAAGTGATAGCCTGAGCTATATGAACCACTTCCCCGCCGGCACCTGGATGGTTATCTTGGGCATAGCATTTTATCAAATCACCTCTTTTTTGGGGCAACACGTGAGGAACACAAATGCAAACAAGCCTGAATGGTCCCCAGGACTAGATACAACTGAAAACTCACACCCCAGAAGTGACTCGAACCCATACTCCCAGGAGCAACGCAACTGGTATGTACAGGGATGCCTTAAACCACTTGACCATCACGACCGGACATAAGGAAGTGATAGCCTGAGCTATATGAACCACTTCCCCGCCGGCACCTGGATGGTTATCTTGGGCATAGCATTTTATCAAATCACCTCTTTTTTTGGGGCAACACGTGAGGAACACAAATGCAAACAAGCCTGAATGGTCCCCAGGACTAGATACAACTGAAAACTCACACCCCAGAAGTGACTCGAACCCATACTCCCAGGAGCAACGCAACTGGTATGTACAGGGATGCCTTAAACCACTTGACCATCACGACCGGACATAAGGAAGTGATAGCCTGAGCTATATGAACCACTTCCCGCCGGCACCTGGGGTGTGAGTTTTCAGTTGTATCTAGTCCTGGGGACCATTCAGGCTTGTTTGCATTTGTGTTCCTCACGTGTTGCCCCAAAAAAGAGGTGATTTGATAAAATGCTATGCCCAAGATAACCATCCAGGTGCCGGCGGGGAAGTGGTTCATATAGCTCAGGCTATCACTTCCTTATGTCCGGTCGTGATGGTCAAGTGGTTTAAGGCATCCCTGTACATACCAGTTGCGTTGCTCCTGGGAGTATGGGTTCGAGTCACTTCTGGGGTGTGAGTTTTCAGTTGTATCTAGTCCTGGGGACCATTCAGGCTTGTTTGCATTTGTGTTCCTCACGTGTTGCCCCAAAAAAAGAGGTGATTTGATAAAATGCTATGCCCAAGATAACCATCCAGGTGCCGGCGGGGAAGTGGTTCATATAGCTCAGGCTATCACTTCCTTATGTCCGGTCGTGATGGTCAAGTGGTTTAAGGCATCCCTGTACATACCAGTTGCGTTGCTCCTGGGAGTATGGGTTCGAGTCACTTCTGGGGTGTGAGTTTTCAGTTGTATCTAGTCCTGGGGACCATTCAGGCTTGTTTGCATTTGTGTTCCTCACGTGTTGCCCCAAAAAAGAGGTGATTTGATAAAATGCTATGCCCAAGATAACCATCCAGGTGCCGGCGGGGAAGTGGTTCATATAGCTCAGGCTATCACTTCCTTATGTCCGGTCGTGATGGTCAAGTGGTTTAAGGCATCCCTGTACATACCAGTTGCGTTGCTCCTGGGAGTATGGGTTCGAGTCACTTCTGGGGTGTGAGTTTTCAGTTGTATCTAGTCCTGGGGACCATTCAGGCTTGTTTGCATTTGTGTTCCTCACGTGTTGCCCCAAAAAAGAGGTGATTTGATAAAATGCTATGCCCAAGATAACCATCCAGGTGCCGGCGGGGAAGTGGTTCATATAGCTCAGGCTATCACTTCCTTATGTCCGGTCGTGATGGTCAAGTGGTTTAAGGCATCCCTGTACATACCAGTTGCGTTGCTCCTGGGAGTATGGGTTCGAGTCACTTCTGGGGTGTGAGTTTTCAGTTGTATCTAGTCCTGGGGACCATTCAGGCTTGTTTGCATTTGTGTTCCTCACGTGTTGCCCCAAAAAAGAGGTGATTTGATAAAATGCTATGCCCAAGATAACCATCCAGGTGCCGGCGGGGAAGTGGTTCATATAGCTCAGGCTATCACTTCCTTATGTCCGGTCGTGATGGTCAAGTGGTTTAAGGCATCCCTGTACATACCAGTTGCGTTGCTCCTGGGAGTATGGGTTCGAGTCACTTCTGGGGTGTGAGTTTTCAGTTGTATCTAGTCCTGGGGACCATTCAGGCTTGTTTGCATTTGTGTTCCTCACGTGTTGCCCCAAAAAAGAGGTGATTTGATAAAATGCTATGCCCAAGATAACCATCCAGGTGCCGGCGGGGAAGTGGTTCATATAGCTCAGGCTATCACTTCCTTATGTCCGGTCGTGATGGTCAAGTGGTTTAAGGCATCCCTGTACATACCAGTTGCGTTGCTCCTGGGAGTATGGGTTCGAGTCACTTCTGGGGTGTGAGTTTTCAGTTGTATCTAGTCCTGGGGACCATTCAGGCTTGTTTGCATTTGTGTTCCTCACGTGTTGCCCCAAAAAAAGAGGTGATTTGATAAAATGCTATGCCCAAGATAACCATCCAGGTGCCGGCGGGGAAGTGGTTCATATAGCTCAGGCTATCACTTCCTTATGTCCGGTCGTGATGGTCAAGTGGTTTAAGGCATCCCTGTACATACCAGTTGCGTTGCTCCTGGGAGTATGGGTTCGAGTCACTTCTGGGGTGTGAGTTTTCAGTTGTATCTAGTCCTGGGGACCATTCAGGCTTGTTTGCATTTGTGTTCCTCACGTGTTGCCCCAAAAAAAGAGGTGATTTGATAAAATGCTATGCCCAAGATAACCATCCAGGTGCCGGCGGGGAAGTGGTTCATATAGCTCAGGCTATCACTTCCTTATGTCCGGTCGTGATGGTCAAGTGGTTTAAGGCATCCCTGTACATACCAGTTGCGTTGCTCCTGGGAGTATGGGTTCGAGTCACTTCTGGGGTGTGAGTTTTCAGTTGTATCTAGTCCTGGGGACCATTCAGGCTTGTTTGCATTTGTGTTCCTCACGTGTTGCCCCAAAAAAAGAGGTGATTTGATAAAATGCTATGCCCAAGATAACCATCCAGGTGCCGGCGGGGAAGTGGTTCATATAGCTCAGGCTATCACTTCCTTATGTCCGGTCGTGATGGTCAAGTGGTTTAAGGCATCCCTGTACATACCAGTTGCGTTGCTCCTGGGAGTATGGGTTCGAGTCACTTCTGGGGTGTGAGTTTTCAGTTGTATCTAGTCCTGGGGACCATTCAGGCTTGTTTGCATTTGTGTTCCTCACGTGTTGCCCCAAAAAAGAGGTGATTTGATAAAATGCTATGCCCAAGATAACCATCCAGGTGCCGGCGGGGAAGTGGTTCATATAGCTCAGGCTATCACTTCCTTATGTCCGGTCGTGATGGTCAAGTGGTTTAAGGCATCCCTGTACATACCAGTTGCGTTGCTCCTGGGAGTATGGGTTCGAGTCACTTCTGGGGTGTGAGTTTTCAGTTGTATCTAGTCCTGGGGACCATTCAGGCTTGTTTGCATTTGTGTTCCTCACGTGTTGCCCCAAAAAAAGAGGTGATTTGATAAAATGCTATGCCCAAGATAACCATCCAGGTGCCGGCGGGGAAGTGGTTCATATAGCTCAGGCTATCACTTCCTTATGTCCGGTCGTGATGGTCAAGTGGTTTAAGGCATCCCTGTACATACCAGTTGCGTTGCTCCTGGGAGTATGGGTTCGAGTCACTTCTGGGGTGTGAGTTTTCAGTTATATATATTATATATATATATGCAATTGACAATCACTAAACACTGATCATTTGTATGCGGAAAAACCACAAAGAATTGGAGAAGAGAGATGAACGTTTCGGCTTGTTAAGGCCGTTGTCACATCAGACTGACTGAGGACAAGAGAGAGAGGATACAGGCCAGCACCTAGACCTGACCAACCCATCCCTAGAAAGGATTACCAGAAACAGGAAAGGTCAAAGAGGATTAAGCGGTCAGAGATAAGGATGAAGATTAAGGAAAAGCCTCATGAACACACAATAAATGAATATACAATTGTAATGAGACATTGTATGCCTCATTTCAGGGTTTTTTCTTAAACTGTTGTGTAGTATTGTAACTTAAAACTGGGTCAATTTGTACATACCAGTACTAACATTGAGAAGATTTGGACATTGACTAATTAGCACAGACTCGATTAAATTCTGTTCCACAAAGCCATTGCAATTGTCAATACTTTTCGCCCCATCCCAATTAATAGTGTGATCACACAAACTTGTATGTAGATACAAAGCATTAGACGTTTGGGCAGTTCATATACTATAAGCATGTTGGGACATACGCAATTGTAAGGATTTTCCTGTTTGTCCAAGGTACACAGACTCACAATCATTGCAGGTATTCGAATACACACAACCTGCTGTACCAGGGGAGTTTTTTATTTAAAATATGATGTATGGTGTTTTACTTAACATTCGGTACCTAATTGTCCAAGTCGATTTATTCATGCGTTCAAAACCTCAAAAAAGATAATTCATTACATATTACCAAGGCTGATAAGTCATGCAGTAGTTATTATGAATAAGGATGACTATTTTCGAAAAATGGAGTTACTTTTTGAAGATAGGGATACTTACCTATTTGAGATAACAGTGATCCTACTGAAAAAGTGATAGCACATTTTAACAAATCTCTCAAAACTTTGTGCAAAAGGCGATAAAGAATTGATTCCTTGGTTAACAAGTCTATCTCCCTCTCTACCTTATATTTATGGTCCTTATAAAAAAAAACAATAAACCCCAACCAGTTAGACCCGATTATTAGTTCTTGGTTGCGGCGGCTTATAAAACTTTCTAAGTGGTTTGATTAAAGTTTTGGTCCCTACCTTGGTTACTATTTCTACTCGCCACTTAACTAACAATTTAGACTTAATTAATAAGCTTCGATCCACACTAATTTGAATTTGATTTTAAACTAGTAAGTTTTGACGTGACTGCTTTATTCACTAAAGCACCTGTTTGATTATTTGTTAGAATACCTACGTGAGGAACTTCCTAAATATAATTTGAGCTTGAAGAACAATAAAGTATTAGAACTTAACAAATTGTGTATAAAAATATTATTTCAGTTTCAATGGAAAATTTTCAAACAAACATTTGGAATATCTATGGGCAATCCCCTTTCTCCAGTTTTGAGTAATTTGTACATGGAGTTCTTCGAAACAAGATCTTATCCAGGATTATCCCCTCTAATGGAGTCTGGTTTAGGTAGGTCGACATATTTTGTGCATATGGCCTAGTGACCAAGACCAAAATGTGTTTCTTAATGAACTTAATTCTTTGGTACCACCATTCAATACAATTCACAGTGAAAATGAGGATAATGGTACTTCTCCATTTTTGGACATTATGAGTCATATAGTCAATAGAAGGTTCAAATTTAAGGTGTATAGGAAACCTACCAAGGTGGGGTCGTTTGTTCATTAGTATTCAAATCAGCATAATACAGTTAAACAGGTAGTATTTTCAGGAATGTTTCATCGAGCTTTGAGGGTATGCAGACATGAGTTTTTTGATGAAGAGATAACTAACAAATATATAAATTGGGAAACGTTACAGTACCCTAATATGTTTTTGGATTGTATCTTTTGGAATGCTAAACGTGACGATTTTTATATAATGTCTCCAAGCGAAACCGAAATATAACTCTGTGGGTGGTACCCTATCTATGGATTTGATAAACTTTCCATTTTTTTAAGACCTTAATATCAATTTGGTGTTCACTAATACTACATCAAGCTAATTTTAATCAAAAACTCCCCTGGTCCAGCAGGTTGTGTAACAGGAACATCCTGTACAATGTGTAATGTCCCAAAATCTTATAGTATACAACTGCCCAAACGTCTCATGCTTTGACTACATACAAGTTTGTGTGATCACACTATTAATTGGATGGGGCGAAAAGCATTGCCAAGTGCAATGGCTTTGTGGAATGGAATTTAATCGAGCCTGCGCTCTAATTAGTCACTGTCCAAATCTTCTCAATGTTAGTATAGGTATGTACAAACTTGACCCAGTTTAGTTACCATATTACACAAACATTTAGAAAAAACTCGGAAATAGAAGCATACAATGTCTCATTACAATTGTAGATTCATTGTATTGTGTGTTCATGAGGTCTTTCTTTAATCTTTCATCCTTTATCTCTGACCGCTTAATCCTCTTTTACCTTTCCTGTTTCTGGTAACCCTTTCCTTAGGGAAGGGTTGGTCAGGTCTAGGTGCGGCGCTGTATCCTCTCTCTCGCTTGTCCTCAGTCAGTTTGATGTTGACAACGGCCTTAACAAGCCGTAACGTTCATCTCTCTTCTCTGAATTTTTTGTGGTTTTTTTTCCATATAATAGAGTATATATATCTAATTATATATATATATATATATATATATATATATAATATAATATATATAAGTCGTACTAGTAACACAAACGCACTTCTCAGCTAATTGCAGAGCTCGAGTTGCCCGTGGGGAGTCAGCCAAGTTTTACTGAATTAATATATTTCCTCTAATTTTTTTCTTATGAATGATAACCTATCCATTTCATTTATGAGGTCAATTTTTTTATTGGAGTTTAAATTACGAAGATATATGACCGAACCTACTAACCAACCCTACCTAACGCTAACTACCTAACCTAACCTATCCTTTATAGGTTATGGGTGGGGGGGGTAGGTACAGAAAAAGTTTTGGTTAGGTTAGGTTAGGTAGTTAGGTAGTCGAAAAAAGCAATTAATTCATGACAACTTAGCTTATTAGGCAAATCGGGCCTTGCATAGTAGGCTGAGAGGTACATTCTGGCTACTAGGTACGACATATTAAAAAAAATTGGTCGTACCTAGTAGCCCAGAACGCACTTCTCATCCTACTAAGCAAGGCCCGATATTTGCCTAATAAGCCAACTTTCCCTAAATTAATACATTAGTCTCAATTTTTTTCTTATTAATGATAAAGCTACCCATGTCATTATATATGAGGCAATTTTTTTTTTATTGGAGTTAAAATTAACGTAGATATTGACCGAACCAACCAAACCCTACCTAACCTAACCTAAACCTATCTTTATAGGTTAGTTAGTTAGGTAGCCAGATGTTAGTTAGGTTGGTAGTCTGAAAACATTAATTTGAAAACTTTCTTATAGGCAAATCGGGCCTTGCATAGTAGAGCAAAAAGTGAGTTCTGTCTACAATGTACGACATATATATATTATATATATTATAAGATATATATCTATATATATATATTCATAATATATTATATATATTAATATATATTTAATAAATAGTATATATATATTTTATATATCATATATAATTTTATAATAATAATATATAATTTATATATATATATATAATAATGTTATATATTAGATTATATATAATATATTATATAGATATATAATAAGTATATATATATAATATATATATTTTAATATATATATATATAATATTATAGTATATATAATAATATATTTTATAAGTATATATATTATATATAATATATAGTATATTAATAATGATTAATATATTGTCAGGATTCGATTCACTTCTGTCACTCTGGGGTGTGAGTTTCATTCGTCATATAGTCCTGGGGACCGATTCGGCTGGTTTTCGGGTCGGATATTAATAATGGAGTATAGTAGGGTATATATATAATATATATATATATAGGGGTCGTATATATATATTATATAATTATTATCCTCAATCTTCCCCTCAGCCCCTCGCAGTTGGTGAGCGTGGCGCTCCCGTCCTGGCATACTCGGGGCCTTGGAGTGCGGCACGGAGCAACATGCAGTAACTTGCTGTAACCAGCGTCCTGCCTTCGGTGTGCATGTTGGGTTCGTGACAGGCTTGGTGAAGGGGAAATCCTGTACGTGATGGTCTACCGTATGGGGTTCAACCTGGCAGTGGTGGGTACATGATCTCAGCTTTACATACTGCACCATCAAATTGGTATCTCTTGCAGGACCAGTACCCCAACTACCGCCTTCTGAAGCCTATAATCAATCCAGCTGGGATCGCCCATTGCCGACCAGAAGCTGCTACTTTGCTAAGCTGCGACAACACCGGTGGGCGCAACAGGACACTGCCAGAACACTGCTCGGCGACTGTGAGAGCAGTATCGGAGCTGGACGCGCATGCAGGGTGATGGTTCCTATTAGCAATCCCAATCTCAGCAACCGGAACTCGTCTCACACCGCAGGCCCTTCGAATGGCCGTGGCTCTCCGTCTCGCTCTGCCCCCCAATCCCACCCACCCGAATACCGGTGTATTTGCGGCGAGGTACAGGTACGGACGGCATGGCCTTCTCTGATAAAGGACAGGAGGATGGCATGCAAGACTCGGCGAGGTCAATGACATTATTCAGAGATGCCTGTACCACAGCCGGCGTTCCAGCAGAGAGAGAGCCCGGTACCTCATGTCCCACAACTCTGATGAGACTGTCGGTCGCCCAGATGGAATCAAGGTGAACCCCTGGAAGAATGGTAGGCAGTTGGTGTGGGAGTACACTTGCGTCTCAACTTTAGCCAATAACTAGGTGACTCATTGCTACTCAAGCAGGAGGAGCTAGCCACAAGCACCGGGAAGCGGGCCAAGTACCGTAAATACAGAGACCTTGAGCACCACAACAATTTCGTCCCCAATGCCTCAGAGACACTTGGTGCCTGGGGTAAAAGTGCTGCTAGCACTTTTGAAGGAGTTGGGGTCCAAGCTCATTGATACCACAAGAGACCCTAGAGCTGCCAGTTTCTTTTCAGCGCCTCAGTGTGGCAATCCAAGAGAGGAGATGCTCACTGCATCCATGGTTCCTAGCCACGCCATCTGAGGGGCTGGAGGGGCTTTTCAACTTGTGACAAGCAGCCTTTGTACCCTGCATGTAATCAATACTGTAACTTTTTCGTGTAATGACATTTCCAAATAAAAGTTCAGATATATATATATTACCACATACCAAAAGAATAGGGGTTGGTAGGAGAAGAAAATAGCAAAATGTTCAGTGAGATTCCACAAGGTCTTCTCTGAGTACTCTTTATTTTCTTCTCCGAGGTATGGGTCCCTACAACTGCACCAGAGGTGGTACCACCCTTTCTAGGTAAAAAAAAAAAAAAAAAAAATATATTATTATATATATAAATATATATATATAGTATATAAATAACCTATATATATATATATATATATATATATATAGACTATATATATATGATAATATATATATATATATTTATATATATATCATGTCGTAACTAGTAGCCAGAACGCAGTACTATGCCTACTATGCATGGCCCGAGTTGCGTAATAAGCCCAGTTTTCATGCAATTATATTTTCACAAATTTTGTTCTTATGAAATGATAAAGTGCTACCCATTTCAATATGTATGAAGTCAATTTTTTTTTATTGGAGTTAAAATTACGGTAGATATATGACTCAAACTAAGCTACCCTCACCTAACCTATACCTATCTTTATAGGTTAGGTTAGGTTAGGTAGGTAGCCGAAAAGTTAGGTTAGGTTAGTTAATGTTAGGTTATGTTATGTAGTCGAAAAAACAATTAATTCATGAAAAAATGGCTTATTAGGAAAATCGAGCCATGCATAGTAGGCTGAGAAGGGTTATTCTGGCTACTAGGTACGACTATATATAGTATATATATATATATTAATATATATATTGATATTATATATATGATATAGAATATATAGTATAATATATAATATTTATATATATTTTAGTATATATTATATATATATATATATATAATATATATAATATATATTATATATATATATATAGATATTAATATATATATTTATATATATTTTATATATATATATAATATATATATCTTATATATATAATATATATATAGATATATATAGTATATCTATATATATATATATATATATAATATATATATATGGTTATTTCTATATATATACTCTAATAGACGTTAACTAGTAGGACCAGTCTAACGCTATATCTGCTTTGCAGTCACTTAATATGCTAGACGAGAACCGCAAGTTGGATTCATGAACTAGGACCATATGCAATTTTGCATGCAATTTGTGAACTTGCTAAGTTTTCGGACTACCTATTCCTAGGCCCAGTTTTCATGCTAAATCTAATTAGCTTCTTACTTATTATCGATGACACCTTAATTTCTGTACCGTAACGAATACCAACTCCACTACCTTATAACAATGATTTATCATAGAAGCTACGTTTCAGGTATACGGCTTATGGATACTCTATGAGAATTGATTATTAGTGGTTCGTGAGCGTTAAGTATAGCTAGGCGATGAAGGCCTTGAATGATTTAACGGTCCCTAGAGTGCAATCATAAATACTGACGCTTTAATTTTATATATACTCCAATGAAAATGAAAGTTGACCGCTTATCTTTTCTATTACAAGTATAATGAAAGGAGTAGAGTATATATTTATTCTATATTATACATTCAGGAAAAAAAGATTTTGTGTAGAGAACATTATCTTCTTAGTCAATATAGGGCTCAGCTCTGACAACTATGTAGGCTATTAAGACCAAATCGAGTTCCCTTGGGCCACCTAGCTAGTTACGGAGCAATCAAGTGTCGATTTACTGGTCTATATGTTACTGGCATATATATATCCTATGATAATTCATATAATTACTTTATATATATATATATCATATTATATATAATATCTATTATATATATCTATAATATGTATCGTAAATAGTATAGCCAGAATAGAATACTCCACTAAGTTGTGCGTACATGCATAGCCCTACGCTGTATGCAGAAACGCCCTGACTAATTGGATTTTACCTGTATGCAAGTGAACTCTCTGTAGTTTCGCTCTAATTGTTTTATTATTGTAAGTCAGCATAGAAAGTTCGACTGACCTTCACCTATATTCTATTGTTCTACGAGGTTTATATTTTGTTTTATTGAAATTGTATAAATTCTTTGGGATAGCCATGTTATATCAATTATGATAGACGAGAGTCAATTTTTTTATATGCTTGCACGTTAACCACCTAACTTCAACGTCCTCGCTATTATGACCCCCCCCCCCCCCCCCCTACAATACCATCAACGTACACCCCTAAACCTATAACTCTTATAGAGCTCTAGGTTAAGCCGTTAACGGTAGCCAGAAATTTCAGATGTGATTGGTTTAGTTAGCAGGTTTAGGTAGGTATTAAGCCGTAGTCACCCAGTTAGAGTTAGGTATAGCACGTATTAGAGTTCTAGTGTAATAGGTAGTCGCATTAGCGAACTATATAGAGCAATATTACGAGTTCACCTGGAAATAGTCATTGCGGCTGATGATAGGAAGTAGACCGTTGCGCGACCGTTTGTCCCATAGGTAGGACTAGAAACCAGTGCGATCTGAGCACATACTTACTATATGATTCGTCTAGCACTTATACTATAATTATCATATAATATATTTATATATATTATAATTCTATATATACTTAGATATACCACACTACCTAGTAGTACTATGAGCAGCCAAGAACGCAGATATTGTCAGCCTACTATGCAAGCCGATTTGCTAAAAGCCTAAGTTTTCATGCATAATTGTTTTTCTTGGACTACCTAACCTTTCACACTAACCTAACCAACAAAACTTTGTCTGTACCTCACAGACCTAGAAAGATAGGTTAGGTCAGGTTAGGAGGGTTGGTATGTTCGGTCCATATCTTCGTTTAATTTTTAACTCCAATAAATATATACCACGTCGAAATCTTGTACATCAATTTTGAAATTGTAGGTTTATCATTTTACATTTGAAGATAATTAACAAATTCGAGAATACCTATATATTAATGCAGAAAACTTGATATTAGGCAAAATCTGCACGTGCATATCTAGTAGGCTTGGAAGTGCCTCTGGCCTACTAGGTAAGCATATCTAACTCATATATATATATCTATTTCTATATGTATATATATGTGTACCTAGTAGCCAGTACGCACTTTTCAGCCTACTAGCAAGGCCCGATTGCCTAATAAGCCAAGTTTTCCTGAATTTCATTATTATTCGTCTACATTAAACTACCTAACCTACTAACTTTTTCGGATACCTGACTGACCTAAACTAAAGCTA
>WNGS01157796.1:30574-41282 GCA_020271785.1 Procambarus virginalis
AAAGACTGGATCCAAGAGCTAAAAATTCAGCCTGCAGGTAGAAGTGGATGAGAATACACACAAAACACAAACACGCTCACCACACACAGGTAAGAAGTGGGGAGAGGGTTGGGGGGGGGAGAAGTCGGGTGGTGTGGGAGAGGTAGGGGTGGTGGAGAGGTAGGGGGTGGTGGAGAGGTAGGGGGTGGTGGAGAGGAGGTGGGGGGGGGTGGTGAGAGGTAGGGGGGTTGGAGACGGTGTTGGGGGATGGCCGAGTTCTGGGGAGTGTGTGAGTGGGCCGCTATTGATAAGACAGTTATATGTGGTGATAAGCCAGGAGGTTGAGATAAGGCCAGGGTTGGTGAGCGGTGACGCGCCAGTCTTACACCACAGGCAGTGACCAGCGTGCCGGGTGCCTTACCCTGCTGGCACTTGTATGTTAGTGTTGTTGTGTGTTGTGTGTTGTGTGTGGTGTGTGTGTGTGTGTGTGTGTGTGGTGTGTGTGTGGTGTGTGTGTTGTGTGTGTTGTGTTGGTAGTGTGCTGGTGCTCATGATGGTACACAGTGAGAGATATATGTCGATCAGTGATGACGCTCGACCACACTAGTAAGGTTGTGTGATATGGAGGAAACGTGAAAGAAATATTATATCAATATATGCGTCTACACGATGTAAACATTATCAAAGTTACCGTTTTTGCGCGTAACACGTTTATGAACTTACTGAAAGGCGTGTTAGTGCCGGTGTGCTTGCTCTTAAAATTGGATTGTGATAGTTATATTTGGAGTGTTAAGTGCAAAAGGTCCCGGCCGGCCACGGTGTTGAGCACGGGTGCCACTTTCCTTAGGCTTAGTAGGTGATAAATGATATCATGTTTGTGAAGAGCGTCTTTGTAATGGCGACCATGTCCAGCACACTTGACAACACCACAACATGACCGCTATCAGTTCCTGAGAGTGGCCCACACACTGAGGTGACAACTGTCTCCAGCACCGACACACTGAGGTGACAAGTGTCTCCAGCACCGACACACTGAGGTGACAAGTGTCTCCAGCACCGACACGCTGAGGTGACAAGTGTCTCCAGCACCGACACACTGAGGTGACAAGTGTCAATAGGGACGACACATTGAGGTGGTAAAACAACATGGAGAGGCGTTGGCTACCGCGTCATCTCTCCTTCATCAACAGAAGGTGGAGTGTGGCCGCCGTAGACTCCAGCAGCTCCGGCAAGGTGAGAGAGCTGTGAGATGGGGTCTTTTAGTACCACTACTGCCTTATTCACTCTTGTGTTGTTGATGATATCCTCATAATGCACCCAGAGTCTGCCAGTGCACACTACTGATCACATGCCTCTGTATGACTTACCATCCTGTGTGATGGGGATTTTAGCATCACGTAGCTAGCTTTTTGACACTGTACTCCCCTTCATATTGTCTAGGGTAGCTCCACAAATGCACCTAAATGTGTTAATAAAAAAAGAGCTTTAAGCTTCACTGTATGAGTTGCATATGATGCTATTGTGCGATCAGATTTATTTTGTTGCTTTTATGTAAGGTCTCGTAGTGAGACCTTACAGTTTTGTAAGATATCTGGAGAACGTCTTCAAGCATCCGCTTCACACTGAACACTTCTACAGAGTGGTGGAGGGAAGCTCTGTTCTTATTGGTCATTAGTCCCGTCTTGCAAGCTTCCAGGAGTGTGTTTTAATATGATGGGGTCGGGGGGGGGGGGACGGTCACCGGCTGGGAGGTGTGGAGCTCACAATACCGCTCACAAACCTGCAAGAATACTTTATACTGAAACCAAGTCCAGAACCAAAACTCTCAGTGTATATACATCCTACAGATATGTATAATCTTCGGTGTATGTTAATTGTGGGGGGGGGAATCATCACCGATATCTGGAAAACAAATAAGAGTTGCTGCTGGACAATGTATATATATAAATCCATACCACACACACACACACACACTAAATTGTTGTCATCGTTACCCTAATTATTATGATTTTGCAAATTCTTCATAATCAGGAGTTTGTGATCTCGCACTGTAAGAACCACGTCCATAGTGTTTTGGATTTATGTTATATAATTAAATATGTAATTATTTATGCCTTTAGACCAGACTGTGATACAGTTCTTAAATGACGTCATAATATGTAGACTAGCTTCCACAAGTGTCCCCCGGGTGGGTCTGGTAGTCCCACGTGTGGGTCTGGTAGTCCCACGGGTGGGTCTGGTAGTCCCCCGGGTGGGTCTGGTAGTCCCACGGGTGGGTCTGGTAGTCCCACGGGTGGGTCTGGTAGTCCCCCGGGTGGGTCTGGTAGTCCCCCGGGTGGGTCTGGTAGTCCCCCGGGTGGGTCTGGTAGTCCCACGGGTGGGTCTGGTAGTCCCCCGGGTGGGTCTGGTAGTCCCCCGGGTGGGTCTGGTAGTCCCCCGGGTGGGTCTGGTAGTCCCCCGGGTGGGTCTGGTAGTCCCCCGGGTGGGTCTGGTAGTCCCCCGGGTGGGTCTGGTAGTCCCCCGGGTGGGTCTGGTAGTCCCCCGGGTGGGTCTGGTAGTCCCCCGGGTGGGTCTGGTAGTCCCCCGGGTGGGTCTGGTAGTCGCCCGGGTGGGTCTGGTAGTCCCGCGGGTGGGTCTGGTAGTCCCCCGGGTGGGTCTGGTAGTCCCCCGGGTGGGTCTGGTAGTCCCCCGGGTGGGTCTGGTAGTCCCACGGGTGGGTCTGGTAGTCCCACGGGTGGGTCTGGTAGTCCCACGGGTGGGTCTGGTAGTCCCCCGGGTGGGTCTGGTAGTCCCACGGGTGGGTCTGGTAGTCCCCCGGGTGGGTCTGGTAGTCCCACGGGTGGGTCTGGTAGTCCCACGGGTGGGTCTGGTAGTCCCCCGGGTGGGTCTGGTAGTCCCACGGGTGGGTCTGGTAGTCCCCCGGGTGGGTCTGGTAGTCCCACGGGTGGGTCTGGTAGTCCCACGGGTGGGTCTGGTAGTCCCACGGGTGGGTCTGGTAGTCCCACGGGTGGGTCTGGTAGTCCCCCGGGTGGGTCTGGTAGTCCCACGGGTGGGTCTGGTAGTCCCACGGGTGGGTCTGGTAGTCCCACGGGTGGGTCTGGTAGTCCCACGGGTGGGTCTGGTAGTCCCACGGGAGGTGCTAGTGGTGTGTGCGTGTGGGGAGAGAGTGGGAAGGTTTCCTCTCAGCTGTCAGTCTTGTCACTCCACTTGTCACGGCTGTATAAGGTTTTGGTGACGTGTCTCAGAGCCCATCAGCTGGAGGTACTCTCCGCCACGACCCTCCACCTCTCCCTCTCCCCTCTGTTCCTTGCCGTTCACGTCCCCTCATCTCTCACTCCCTCCTATAGCTTTCTTTTCATGTGGATTAAAAATGAGGAAAAATGGGTCTGACGGGAGGAGGTCCGTGAGAGAGGAACGCCTGGGAAGCTGTTGGGACCACCCCTCCCCGCCTGCTGGGACCACCCCTCCCCGCCTGCTGGGACCACCCCTCCCCGCCTGCTGGGACCACCCCTCCCCGCCTGCTGGGACCACCCCTCCCCGCCTGCTGGGACCACCCCTCCCCGCCTGCTGGGACCACCCCTCCCCGCCTGCTGGGACCACCCCTCCCCGCCTGCTGGGACCACCCCTCCCCCCTGCTGGGACCACCCCTGAAGTTACGTGTCAAGCAATTCATTACAGAAGAATTCAGTCGCGACAGCTCGATAGGATTCGGTCTCCTGCGATTCTTGTGTTCGTCCGCGTCCTACACCCAAACAACAGGCCGCAACACTGGCTTTCGTGACCACGGGAGCCGGGTCGCGAACTCTTGTGTACCCACAAGACGGTTTCTCGGTAGCTCCCACGCAAGGTAACCCCCTGATTATTTATGCTTGAGAATGTCATTAGAATTCGGCCTTAATCCCTGCCTCAGCCGCAGCCTCTGGACGCTTATTAGCAGACAAAGGTCACAGGAATTTGTCCGACTCTGCCACGGTTTGCCGAGACTTGCCTCAGGACCTTCATCAGGATGTTGGTGTGGTGTGGCGAGTGAGGGAAGGGAAGGGAAATGGAAAGCAGACAAGCGTGGCCGGATAAATAAATAATAAAATAAAAAATAAAATAAATAAAAAACAAGTGCCCTTTTCCAGTTCGAATCTTGTGTGGACTGTTAATAGTGGCACTATATGGAGCCATTTTCATTTGGTGGTCAAACATTCTTCACATTAGTTCTGAACCAGATAAGACTAAAACGCTTAAGCCTAACAGTCGCCAAGTACCTGAGTTGCACTCGGAAGCCAGGTGCCACTAGTGATTATGAAGCCAGGTGTCACTAGTGATTATGAAGCCAGGTGGCACTAGTGATTATGAAGCCAGGTGGCACTAGTGATTATGAAGCCAGGTGTCACTAGTGATTATGAAGCCAGGTGCCACTAGTGATTATGAAGCCAGGTGGCACTAGTGATTATGAAGCCAGGTGGCACTAGTGATTATGAAGCCAGGTGTCACTAGTGATTATGAAGCCAGGTGCCACTAGTGATTATGAAGCCAGGTGTCACTAGTGATTATGAAGCCAGGTGCCACTAGTGATTATGAAGCCAGGTGCCACTAGTGATTATGAAGCCAGGTGGCACTAGTGATTATGAAGCCAGGTGTCACTAGTGATTATGAAGCCAGGTGCCACTAGTGATTATGAAGCCAGGTGGCACTAGTGATTATGAAGCCAGGTGGCACTAGTGATTATGAAGCCAGGTGCCACTAGTGATTATGAAGCCAGGTGCCACTAGTGATTATGAAGCCAGGTGCCACTAGTGATTATGAAGCCAGGTGCCACTAGTGATTATGAAGCCAGGTGGCACTAGTGATTATGAAGCCAGGTGGCACTAGTGATTATGAAGCCAGGTGCCACTAGTGATTATGAAGCCAGGTGGCACTAGTGATTATGAAGCCAGGTGGCACTAGTGATTATGAAGCCAGGTGCCACTAGTGATTATGAAGCCAGGTGGCACTAGTGATTATGAAGCCAGGTGCCACTAGTGATTATGAAGCCAGGTGGCACTAGTGATTACGGTGCCAGGTGGCACTAGAGGGTGGAGGTGCCCCGTGCCCACCCACACACTCCTCTTCCTTGCCCCGCAGCTGGTAATCTTCTGGCAGTGTGTTGTTCAGTGTTTACCGATCAGTAACTCCAGGGGAGTGAGGTGTAGCTCTTTATGCCCCGCCTTCTGGCCTTCTTGTGCCTCTTACCTTGTAGTTGAACTGTTTTGACGCTCAAATTCTTCGTCGCCTTACAGTTGTGGATGGAGGTGGCTTCCACAACTTCTTTGTGCATTCCACTTGTTGGCCACCCGTACAGGGCACTAGAATTTACTTATATCTCTTCGACTCATTTATGCCATTCCATTCCACTTCCACTTGGATCCTCTTGTCCTATTTTTTGTCAATTTAAGAGACTCTCCTTGTCCACTGTGCCTATTCCCCTCAGTATCTTGAATGTTGTGATCATATCTCCTCCGTTTCCTTTGCCATTCAGGGTTGTGATCTTCAGCTCCCTCATCTTATCCTTGTAGCTTAGTCATCTTGGTTTTGGCACTAGCTTTGTTTCAAAGGTTAGCTTAGCTGTCAACACCCACACATTGTGTCAGCAAGGCGGACAGCTCGCCTGCTTTCATAACTCTCACTATTTTCCACTTCTAAACATCCCTTCACCTGTGCCTCTCCATCCTCTTTACTCTTCCCTCCCCCCCTTCCCCCCCCACCAAAAAAAACTTTTGTGCTTTTTAAATTTTACTTTTATGCTTTTCAAGGTGCGAATTCTTGGTGAGTGCTGCATCTTCCAGTACTGGTCTGACCACAGTGGGGCAGATTGCTTTGTAAGAGTCCTTTAGTTTCCTATCCATGTTGAAGAGCAGGGGTTGTTACAAAGCAGTTTAGTACATAAACGAACTTTCAAACAGATAATACATTTAATTTTATAAGCGAGAAAATGTAATGGGGAAGGTACGGAAGGTGAGGGATGGGGGGTTACCTTGCCTTGCGATGATTTCGGGGCACAACGTCCCCGCGGCCCGGTCCTCAATCTCTTGGTTGCTGGACTGGTTAACCAGGTTGTTGAACGCGGCTCCTCGCGTCTAACATATGAGTCACAGTCTGGTTGATTAGGTATCCTTTGGAGGTGTTTATCAAGTTCTCTCTTGAACACTGTGAGGGGTCGGCCAGTTATGCCCCTTATGTGTAGCGGAAGCGTGTTGAACAGTCTCGGGCCTCTGATGTTGATAGTTCACTCTCAGAGTACCTGTTGCACCTCTGGTCTTCAACGAGGGTATTCTGCACATCCTGCCATGCCTTCTGGTCTCATGTGATGTTATTTCTGTGTGCAGGTTTGGGACCAGCCCCTCTACTATTTTCCACGTGTAAATTATTATATATATATATATATATATATATATATATATATATATATATATATATATATATATATATATATATATATATCTCCCGCCTGTGCTCAAGAGAATACAGATTTAGGCTCTTTAGTCGGTCCCAATAGTTTAGATGTTTTACTGAGTGGATTCTAGCAGTAAAGGATCTCTGCACGCTCTTCAGGTCAGCAATTTCTCCAGCTTTGAAAGGGGCTGTCATTATGCAGCAGTACTCCACTCTAGAGAACACTTGTGTCTTGACAACTATCATCATCGGTATAGCATCTCTAGTGTGAAAGGTTCTTGTTATCCAACCTGTCATTTTTCTTGCAGTTGTGACGGCTACTTTATTGTGTTCTTTAAAGGTAAGGTCTTCCGACATGAGTACACCTAAATCCTTTGCATTGCCTTTTCTTTCTATTTTGTGTTTTGACTGAGTTTTATATGTGGTCTCCGTTTTTTTTCCATAGTGCATGAGCTGAAACTTATTTTCATTAAATACCATATTATTTTCTGTAGCCCACTGAAAGACCTCATGTACATCTAATTGGAGCTTTGCTGTGTCCTCTGTTGTCTACTTTCATAAAAATCCTCTCATAAAAAAAACCCATGGGGGGAGGGAATGCCAAAATAGAACCCAACCTAAATTAATCTATTATTATTAACATTATTTTTTGTCATAAGTGCAATTAACAGGAAGCACCTAGTACATAATCTAGGTGATACAGGGTGTGTGTGTGTGTGTGTGCCGCGAGCTCCTCCTCCTTATCATTTATGAGATAAGTATCGTCTATCGAGTCACTTTACGTCACTTGCGTGTGTTTGTGAGTCATGTGTGAGAGTGGACGACGTTGTGGCGAGACGCTTGACGACGACGACGACAGATTTGAGAATAATAACAAACTTTTTCTGATTGCAGGTGGAGCGCCTCTCCGAGTACGAGCAGTACTTCGCGTCCCTGTTGGTGGACACCCACCCGGACCACCCGGACCACCACCACCTGGCCCATCACCACCACACTCTCACACAGGTCAGTCCCAACCACCACCACCTCACCCCATCACAAGCGCTACCATGCCCCCTCTTCACCTAACACAAACCCAACTATTAACACCAGGTCATGCCTGAGCACCAGGTCATGCCTGAGCGCCAGGTCATGCCTGAGCGCCAGGTCATGCCTGAGCGCCAGGTCATGCCTGAGCACCAGGTCATCCACTTACTCCAGGATAGCTCACCCATTCTCATTGTTTATAAGTGAGTTATCGTTGAGGTGTCCTTGTATCCCTCAAGGATAGGTCACCTCTCCACCTAGCGCTGCCTTGACACACAGGTGAGTCACACACAGGTAAGACACACACAGGTGAGACACACACAGGTAAGACACACAGATCAGTCATATAGGTGAGACACACAGATCAGTCATATAGGTGAGACACGCAGATCAGTCACAGAGGTGAGACACACAGGTGAGAGACACAGATCAGTCACAGAGGTGAGACACACACAGGTGAGACACAGGTGAGTCACACACAGGTGAGTCACACACAGGTGAGTCACACACAGGTGAGACACACACAGGTGAGTCACACACAGGTGAGACACACAGGTGAGACACACACAGGTAACCTAAACACCACAGTAACATCTCATGTACCTGTTGTCTGAGTTATCATTAATTTAACCTCTAATGGTTTCCATTTTACGTATATTTAATAATAAGAGTAATTATAATTGGTTGATCTTTAATTTCACTCTTTTTGACCTTTGATGATGTGTATGAAGAGGTCAACAAGCAGCCTCGTTGTACCTAATGAGGCAGTTACGCTCTGACAGCCTTAAGAGCGAACTACCTCACTTGTTTCTCATAACCTCCATTCTTCGTACAGTTTTTTTACTAATGAATTAACTATTTCATTATTTGTAAAGCAATTCCTCATTAATGCCAGGGCTTCATAGCGTTCATACTGTATGCATAAAATAAGGCAGGCAGTGTACGTTGTAAATTTATTGTAGTGTACACTTAAATACTGTGCCACAGAAAACGGGTTGCTGGGGCCGTCACTAGTTGTGACTGTGGCCAACAGATGGCACCGCTGCGGCAGCTTTGAGCGACCTGAATGTTGTGTAGGGAGTGTCAGTAATGGCGGCAACTGCTTATTATTTAAATTATCATAAAACCACATCATTCACGACACTAGACTGAGATCGCGTTCACATTTTTTTACATCCAGAATTATCGTTTAATTTTTTTTTATACGAAGTAGATTTTCTTCTTGATTGTTTTGTTAAACTTGAATTTCTTGCTCGTTACTGTAATAATAATAATAATAATAATAATAATAATAATAATAATAATAATAATAATAATAATGACAACAACAGAGGGCGCATATATAAGATTACCAAGACAAAACCTGGATTACATAAGTGTTGTGAACTAAAGAAGACTTTTCAGTGTAATCAGGTTAGATTAGAGTTAGTTTTAGTGACTATGTTAGAGTTAGGTAAAGTTGAGTTATAGTTAGGTTTACAGAGGTGCGGCGGGCAACAAACTCGCCATGTTCTCTCCCGTGCAACACAAAACGTGGATTCAAATAATAACGGTAAACCAGCCCATCCTCGGAATAGACAGTACGTTTTAATACTAAATGTAATAAGTACAATCGTGACTATCGACAAAGTACATAAATACACTTAAATCGCCAGCATCGCACCAAAATATTTTGAATATTAGAGTTTAGGGGAGCCGGTCGGCCGAGCGGATAGCACGCTGGATTTGTGATCCTGTGGTCCTGGGTTCGATCCCAGGCGCGGGCGAGAAACAATGGGCAGAGTTTCTTTCACCCTATGCCCCTGTTACCAAGCAGTAAAATAGGTACCTGGGTGTTAGTCAGCTGTCACGGGCTACTTCCTGGGGGTGGAGGCCTGGTCGAGGACCGGGCCGCGGGGACACTAAACCCCCGAAATCATCTCAAGATAACCTCAAGATTACCTGAAAAGCTGTATAGGAAACCACGACCTAACCTAACCTTGGGAGTGTAGGAGGACAAGCATGTAAATAGCATTTATTGCTTCTTAATTACAATTAGTACTTAACCTATAGCTATATTGATAATACAATTTTATAAAAGTAATAAAACAAAACTAAAGTCTTTCAATAAATTATAAAGTAATTCAGGATATTTACAAATTTTGTATAAAATCTCTATTGTTTAATAAAACTAAAAAAGAAATTCATTATATTTAAAACTTGTGTATATAGAATTGAACACGAAAAATTCAACCTAAAAAGTTGACCAGACCACACACTAGAAGGTGAAGGGACGACGACGTTTCGGTCCGTCCTGGACCATTCTCAAGTCGATTGTGAACCTAAAAATTCAACCTAAAGATTTTGAGTTTACTAACAGAAAATTAGGAGAATATATGGGGAGGTAAATGTAACTAGCACAATTAAGTGTATTTATGTACTATGCAGTCAGTAATGTACTTATTACATTTAGTCTCCGTGGTGTAGTGGTAAGACACTCGCCTGGCGTTCCGCGAGCGCTATGTCATGGGTTCGTATCCTGGCCGGGGAGGATTTACTGGGCGCAAATCCTTAACTGTAGCCTCTGTTTAACGCAACAGTAAAATGTGTACTTGGATGAAAAAACGATTCTTCGCGGCGGTGATCGTATTCCAGGGACCTGCCCGAAACGCTACGCGTACTAGTGGCTGTACAAGAATGTAACAACTCTTGTATATATCTCAAAAAAAAAAAAAGTCTTAAAACGTACTGTCTTGGGAGGAAGGGTTACGGTAAACAAAGTACTGTATCTATTAGGCTAAGGACACGTTTCACTAGGCCTGCGACAGGTTGGGATTTTGCTATTATATTTTTTAGTGTGATTATTTTCGGTTTCCATTTTAATTAATCCAATAAGTGTAATGACATGTTTGTCAAAGAAGCCCAAATTGTAGGGTCATGAGGAACTGAAGTGGACATTTAGCGCGGGACACGATGGTCCGCCACTTAATGGTCATCCGGGTCTCCCTGAAAGTATTACACAAAACAAACTAAATACTTAAAGTAACCTATATAAGTAAACTACTTAGAACGGGGAAGATTACTTCAGCTGTGGTTGGTCAGAGGTAGACTGTTTACTTGCACACCAGAGCACAGCACGTGTGGTGCTCAGTGTACCCGCCACAGCACGTGTGGTGCTCAGTGTACGCGCCACAGCACGTGAGGTGCTCAGTGTACGCGCCACAGCACGTGTGGTACTCAGTGTACGCGCCACAGCACGTGTGGTGCTCAGTGTGCGCGCCACAGCACGTGAGGTGCTCAG
>WNGS01157797.1:0-11784 GCA_020271785.1 Procambarus virginalis
ACACAGAGCACCGATACACCACACAGATATACCATACACCACCACAGAGCACCATACACCACACAAGCACCATACACCCACAGAAGCACCATACACCACACAGCACCATACACCACACAGAGCACCATACACCACACAGAACCCCATAAACCACACAGAGCACCATACATCACACAGCAACACCATTACATCCAACAGCATACCCCCATACACCACACCTGATCACCCTCCACACCTGAACACTCACCACACCACAACAGAGCACCATACCACCACACAGAAACACCATACACACACACATGAACACCAAACACCACACAGAACACCATACACCACACAGCCCCATAACCCCCACCACACAACACCATACACCACAGCAACATGACACCGTACACCACACAGCAACACCATACACCACACAGAGCACCAAAGTACACCACACATTCAGACCCTAGCACCACACCACAGGAGCACCATTCACCCACCCACCTGAGCACCATACACCACACAGCAACATACAAACGAACCACATTACACCACACAGAGCACCATACACAACACACACCGATGCACACATATACCCCACACAGAACCACCATACACCACACACAGATGCACCATACACCACACAGAACTTCACCATACACCACACAAGAACACCATTCACCACACAAGCACCATACACCACACAGAGCACCATACACCGACCAAGAACACCATAAACCACACAGAGCACCATACATCACACAGAAACACCATACACCCACGACCCATGAACACCAATACAGATCAACAGAGCAATACAACCCACACAGGAGCACCATATACACCACACAGAAGCACCATCACCACCAGAGCACCATACACCCCACACAGAGCACCATACACCAAACAGAGCACCATACACCACACAGATCACCGTACACCACACAACAGAACACTACTACACCACACAAGAATGCACCTACACACCCACACAGTGCCCCACCACCCTTACATCACACAGGAACACCATACAATACAACCACACAGAAACCACCATACACCATACAAGCCCCATCATCACCACACAAACCACCATACACCACACAGAGCACCATACACCACACAGAACCACCATACACCACACACAGAGCACCATACACCACACAGAAGAGCCATACAACGACACAGAACATCATACAACCCACCTAGCACCATACACCACACGAACCCCAATACAACCACCAGAGCACCATACACCACACTGAACACCATACACCACACAGAGAACCCTACACCCACACGAACACCCATACACACACCAAACAGAACACCACTACCACCACACATGACACCATACCACCACCACATAGCACCATATACCACACAGAAGCGACCATACACACCAGACGCACCATCAACCACACAGAACACCATACAATCACAACATGAACACCATACACCACACCAGACCACCAATACCACCTACAGCCCCATTACATTCCCCAGAACACCATACACCACACAGAGCACCATACACCACACAGAAAACACCATATACACCACATCAAGAGCACGCAACACAGCACAACACCACATAGCACCACAACACAGAACATCATACACCACACAGAACACCATCCACCACACAGAACACCATACATAACCACACCGAGCACCATACACCACACTGAACACAACAATACACCACACAGAGCACCATCACACCCACACAGAACACCCTACACCACACAGACACACAATACACCACACAGAGCACCATACACCACACAGAACACCATACACACCAACAGAACACCATACACCACACAGAACACCACATACACCATACAGCCCCATACATCACACAGACAACCATACACCAACATAGGCGACCTACACCCCACACAGAACACCATACACCACCACAGAGCACCCATACACCACACAGAAACACCATACACACAGCACCAACATCCCCACACAACACACAGAGCACCATACACCGACACAGAGCACCATACACCACAGCATAGCACGCAAATCACACCACACAACGCACCATACACCACACAGAACACCATAAACCACACCCAGAGCACATACACCAAACAGAGAACCATACACCAAACACGAGAAACATGGTTAGGTCGCTGGGAGGAGACATGTATTGGAGATAAGTCGGTGTATTTTGTTTATTTTACTTAATACTTAGTAAATTCTCTTGGTAAGACTATTTGTGTGCTACTCCATTGATTCATTCATGTGTTTAAGAGATTGTCTGTGCTCATTAAGTGATTTTATGATATTATTGCATGCTGGAAGATAATTCTGCCTTCTTATAATTTTTACCATTTATGTTTGATATGTCTTGTTACCCTTAAATACAGTATATTGTTTTGCATGTTAAGTAGTGACTTTCAATCATACCCTAGACAAACTTTGAGGCAAGGCCAAAATTATTATTTTTTGATTACTGCAAGCAAAAGAACAATACCTAGACTTCAAGGGTTATAACATTGCTCATGTGCCTTTTGAACTAATCTTGCAAATTTTCTTTCCCACAACTCTATGGAAACGTTAATGAAGATTGCCACAACGTTATGTGTTTGCTGGGTATGATTTTTGTGAAACCAAAATTTATTATTCAACAGTTGTATGATGCCCAAATCTCAAGAAGCACATAAATAAACTAGAAAAGGTGCAAAGGCCTGCTACAAAATAGCTTCTGGAAATGAAAAAATAAGAGTTATGAGGATAGAATAGAGGTGTTAATCATGCCAAAACTAGAAGATAGAAGAACAAGAGTTGACATGATTACCACTTACAAAATACTAACAGGATCGACCAAATTGACAAAGAGGAATTCCTGAAACCAGCAACTTCACGAACAAGAGGACACAGATTCAAACTAAGGAAACAAAGATACCAAACAAATATTACAAAGTTTTCTTTTGCAAACAGAGTGGTAGATAGAAGGAGCAAGTTAAGTGAGAAGGTGGTGGAGGTCAAAGCCGTCAGTAGTTTCAAAGCGTTATTGGACAACGAGTATTGGGAAGATGGGGAAATCATAAGCGAAGCTATTCTATAACTACACTTAGGTAATTACACACAAACACACACACGACAGGGTTGATAAAGACAGGCTGTTTAACACAAGGGGCACACGCACTAGGGGACACAGGTGGAAGCTGAGTGCCCAAATGAGCCACAGAGATATTAGAAAGAACTTTTTTAGTGTCAGAGTGGTTGACAAATGGAATGCATTAGGAAGCGATGTGGTGGAGGCTGACTCCATACACAGTTTCAAGTGTAGATATGATAGAGCCCATTAGGCTCAGGAAACTGTACACCTGTTGATTGACGGTTGAGAGGCGGGACCAAAGAGCCAGAGCTCAACCCCCGCAAGCACAACTAGGTGAGTACAACTAGGTGAGTACGTATTGGATCTCGGGATCCAAGAGCCAAAGCGCGATCTTGTAGGCACAAATAAGTGAGTACACACACACACACACACATGTTTACACTTGTACTTACAAGCCTAAACATCAGCGTACACACACACACGGAGAAAGTATATTATTGAGAGGCCACTGTCTCATTTGTACCCGAGGGGTATGCACCTTTTTTATAAAAATGGTAATTTACACCTTTAGAACCTACAGGGTGGTAGAGGTAAAGTATCTGGAAAGATTATTGACTCTTTTGAATCCAACGTTTATTGTCTGTGTAAGATTCCCATATTTTGACCTATTGCTCCAACTCTCTACAGTAAATGAGCTTAGGAGAGAAAGAACGGTAGAGATTTATTTCTTACAACTACGGGATTTGAACCCAAATTTTGCTGCACATCTATTGCTCCCTTGTGTCCCACAAGGTGGGGGGGTGTTATAAGAATAGTATTTCCGAATAGTAATTGACTCCTGTGAACCCTAGGAAGAGTATATAGCCATAATTTGGAAAGGTCGTTGACTCTTTGAGACCTTAGATGCTGTGGTGATGTATATCTCTCTGAAGCGTGGGTTGTGGTTATATTTAGAAATGTTATTGACACTTAAGATACTATGGTTTTAGGATAGTAAGGAAGAACAAGTTTTTTTAGAACGGTCATTAACTCTTTTGTACCCCAGATCTTACTGTCTGCGTAAGGCTAATCCCATACTACTAAAGCTGCTAGAAACCAAGTCCGAAAATCTTCACCCTCAGCCTTCTCTACTCTATTGGCCTTGTCATCTTTCCAGAATTTGTCACCAACAATGTAGACACAAGCGTATGTAACTCCGTAATACATTATTTATAAAATTGTGTTCCTTATCATTTCTGTCCACGTGTGTTTGCCTATATGTTACACCAATTATTTTTCGTCTATAATATTAGGAGCAATCCAAAATGTTTCTATTTGTATCAGCCTTGACTTCCTGTTTCCTTTATATTTCAAATTTTAACTAATATTAGTTCCATGTTGTACAGGGACCAGGCCAGAAGACAGGTGTGGCAGACACCTGCCTCTACCTGCTGCGTGGACTGTTACTAATATTAGTTCCATGTTGTACAGGGACCAGGCCAGAAGACAGGTGTGGCAGACACCTGCCTCTACCTGCTGCGTGGACTGTTACTAATAATAGTTCCATGTTGTACAGGGACCAGGCCAGAAGACAGGTGTGGCAGACACCTGCCTCTACCTGCTGCGTGGACTGTTACTAATATTAGTTCCATGTTGTACAGGGACCAGGCCAGAAGACAGGTGTGGCAGACACCTGCCTCTACCTGCTGCGTGGACTGTTACTAATATTAGTTCCATGTTGTACAGGGACCAGGCCAGAAGACAGGTGTGGCAGACACCTGCCTCTACCTGCTGCGTGGACTGTTACTAATAATAGTTCCATGTTGTACAGGGACCAGGCCAGAAGACAGGTGTGGCAGACACCTGCCTCTACCTGATGCGTGGACTGTTTGCCCAGAGCCTGCCAGCTCACCCTCGACAACAAAGAATGTTTATAAGTGTGTGGTATCTCTGCTGCCTGGTCCTGGGCGCTGCCTACACTTGCAACCTTATTGCCATCTTCACCAGTCCCAGATACCCGCAACGCATCGACACTCTCCAGCAGCTGGCTGATAGTGACTACAGGTATAGTGTCATTGTTCCTTACTATACAACACTTGGCTGGCTGATAGTGACTACAGGTATAGTGTCATTGTTCCTTACTATACAACACTTGGCTGGCTGATAGTGACTACAGGTATAGTGTCATTGTTCCTTACTATACAACACTTGGCTGGCTGATAGTGACTACAGGTATAGTGTCGTTGTTCCTTACTATACAACACTTGGTTGGCTGATAGTGACTACAGGTATAGTGTCATTGTTCCTTACTATACAACACTTGGCTGGCTGATAGTGACTACAGGTATAGTGTCGTTGTTCCTTACTATACAACACTTGGCTGGCTGATAGTGAGCACAAGTTATCAGGAGGTTCCGATATAATTATCGTTAACAACGACATACTATGACTGTCGTTGTTCCTTACTATACAACACTTAGCTGGCTGATAGTGACTACAGGTATAGTGTCATTGTTCCTTACTATACAACACTTGGCTGGCTGATAGTGACTACAGGTATAGTGTCGTTGTTCCTTACTATACAACACTTGGCTGGCTGATAGTGACTACAGGTATAGTGTCATTATTCCGTATCATACCACAATTGGCTGGCTGATAGTGACTACAGGTATAGTGTCATTGTTCCGTATCATACCACAATTGGCTGGCTGATAGTGACTGCAGGTATAGTGTCATTGTTCCGTATCATACAACACTTGGCTGGCTGATAGTGAGCACAAGTTATCAGGAGGTTCCGATATAATTATCGTTAACCCCCCCCCAACACATAAAATATATAAAAACACTACTACTACTGTCAACACTACCACCAATGGAGCACACACACCCTTAACTATGGAGAAATGGGCTCATTGTCATGCTGTTTGGGGAATCGGCTCAGAACAGGTCTATTATGATGAGTACACACCCACGGAGCCTTGATGACTTACCCTCTCTCACATTCCTTTGTGATGACCTCCTTCTATTAGCCTTATATGATATTATGTCTGCTGTCGATCGGCCTGCAATTATTTCTGTCTCTCTCTTTCCTTATAGAAATTCCCAACAGGATCAGCGCAAAACGGGTTGTCTACAGACAAACTTTTATTTCAAAAACACAAAGAATAAAAATAACAACATAGTATCATCAGGTCCAACATACTGATTTGCCAGAAAGCCTTTGACACAGTGCCACACCAGAGACTAGTGCGAAAGCTGGAGATGCAGACAGGAGTGAAAGGGAAGGTACTCCATTGGATAAGGGAGTACCTAAGTAACAGAAGGTAGTGAGTCACTGTGAGGGGTGAGGTCTCAGATTGGATAGAAGTCACCAGTGGGGTCCCGCAGGGTTCAGTCCTTGGACCCATACTGTTTCTTATATATGTAAATGATCTTCCAGATGGTATAGAATCATTCCTCTCACTGTTTGCTGATGATGCAAAAATTATAAGGAGGATTAAGACGGAGGAAGACAGTATGAGGCTACAAGATGACCTAAACAGACTGCATGAATCAAAGTATACCTGCATGAGGTCCAACAAATGGCTACAGAAGTTCAACCCGAGTAAATGTAAGGTAATGAAACTAGGCAGTGGAAACAGGAGGCCAGGCACAGGATACAGAGTGGGAGATGAAGTCTTTCATGAAACGGACAGAGAGAAGGATCTAGGATTTGATATCACACAAACCCTGTCTCCTGAAGCCCGCATCAAAAGAATAACATCAGCGGCATATGCAAGGCTGGCTAACATCAGAACTGCCTTCTGGAACCTGTGTAAGGAATCATTGAGACCCTTGTATACCACATATGTTAGACCAATCCTGGAGTATGCGGCCCCAGCATGGAGCCCTTACCTTGTCAAGTACAAGGCAAAGCTTGTAAAAGTTCAGAGATATGCCACTAGGGAAGTCCCAGAACTAAGAGGCATGAGTTACGAAGAAAGGCTGCAAGAAATGCACCTCACGACACTAGAAGACAGAAGAGTAAGGGGAGACATGATCACTACCTACAAAATTCTCAGAGGAATTAACAGGGTAGATAAAGATAAACTGTTTAACACGGATGGTACGCGAACAAGGGGACACAGGTGGAAACTGAGTACCCAAATGAGCCACAGGGACGTTAGAAAGAACTTTTTCAGTGTCAGAGTAGTTAACAGATGAAATGCATTAGGCAGTGATGTGGTGGAGGCAGACTCCATACACCGTTTCAAATGTAGATATGAGCCCAGTAGGCTAAGGAATCTACATCAGTTGATTGACGGTTGAGAGGTGGGATCAAAGAACCAGAGCTCAGTCCCCGCAAGCACTATTAGTGTGAGTACTAGCAGCACGCTTAAATTGTATCAGTGCTCCAACAAATAGTCTCCGCTAGGTTGCTGCTTAATATTTACCAGCAACCTCCTGTCACCTCACTGTCTGGCCGAGACAACTTGCATGGAATTTAACTCAAACAAGAAAATATTAACGTTCTCATAACATACTGCGTCATTTATACAGCCCGTCCTCTAAAAATGGGGTGGTAAATGTAAGAAGACAAATAAGTGCAATTATGTACTATTCATAGCAGTTAGAAATTGTACTTATTTTCACTTAGTATTAAATCGTACTGTCATATATATTGTGAATATTTGAGTTTAACTGAAAAACTGAATAGAAAACCACAAACCTCACCTAACTGTCTTAGTTTTTGAAGATAATAATTTTATTGCTTCTTAATTACAGTTAGTACTTAACCTATAGCTATATTGATATTACAGTTTTATTAAACTAATAAAACAAAACTAAAATATATCAATAAATTGCAAAATAACTCAGAATATGTTAAAATTTTGTATAAAATCTTTAATAAACCTAAAAAAGAAATTTCTGATATTTAAAACTTGTGTATAGCAAATTGAAATTGAAAACTTCATCCTAAAATTCTGAGTTTCTTAACAGAAAACGAGGAGAATTAATTGAGGGGAGGAGGTTTGGTAACTGTAACAGCCCGATAAGTGTAATTATGCACTTTTTATGACAGTAAGAAAATGTACGTATTACGCTTAGTATTAAATCGTACTGTCAATTCGAAGGATGGGTTGATTTATAACATATGAGACCCACCACTTGTCCAGAGGCCCACCGTTCGTACTGAGGCCCACCACTCGTCCTGACGCCCACCACTCGTCCTAAGGCCCACCACTCGTCCAGAGGCCCACCACTCGTCCTGAGGCCCACCACTCGTCCAGAGGCCCACCGTTCGTACTAAGGCCCACCACTCGTCCTGAGGCCCACCACTCGTCCAGAGGCCCACCACTCGTCCTAAGGCCCACCACTCGTCCTGAGGCCCACCACTCGTCCTGAGGCCCACAACTCGTCCAGAGGCCCACCGTTCGTACTAAGGCCCACCACTCGTCCTGAGGCCCACCACTCGTCCTGAGGCCCACCACTCGTCCAGAGGCCCACCACTCGTCCTGAGGCCCACCACTCGTCCAGAAGCCGACTTCTCGTCCAGAGGCCCACCACTCGTCCTGAGGCCCACAACTCGTCCAGAGGCCCACCACTCGTCCAGAGGCCCACCACTCGTCATGAGGCCCACAACTCGTCCAGAGGCCCACCGTTCGTACTGAGGCCCACCACTCGTCCTGACGCCCACCACTCGTCCTAAGGCCCACCACTCGTCCAGAGGCCCACCACTCGTCCTGAGGCCCACCACTCGTCCAGAGGCCCACCACTCGTCCAGAGGCCCACCACTCGTCCAGAGGCCCACCGTTCGTACTAAGGCCCACCACTCGTCCTGAGGCCCACCGTTCGTACTAAGGCCCACCACTCGTCCTAAGGCCCACCACTCGTCCTGAGGCCCACCACTCGTCCTGAGGCCCACCACTCGTCCAGAGGCCCACCGTTCGTACTAAGGCCCACCACTCGTCCTGAGGCCCACCACTCGTCCTAAGGCCCACCACTCGTCCTAAGGCCCACCACTCGTCCTAAGGCCCACCACTCGTCCTAAGGCCCACCACTCGTACTAAGGCCCACCACTCGTCCTGAGGCCCACCACTCGTACTAAGGCCCACCACTCGCCCAGAGGCCCACCACTCGTCTTCAGTCCCACCACTCGTCTAAAGGCCCACCACTCGTCCTCAGACCCAATACTCTTCCAGAGGCCCACCACTCGTCCAGAGGCCCACCACTCGTCCAGAGGCCCACCACTGGTCCTGAAGCCCACCACTCGTCCAGAGGCCCACCACTCGTCTTGAGGCCCACCACTCGTCTTGAGGCCCAACACTCGTCCAGAGGCCCACCACTCGTCCAGAGGCCCACCACTCGCTCAGAGTCCCATCACTCGTCCTGAGGCCCACCACTCGTCTTGAGGCCCATCACTCGTCCTGAGGCCCACCACTCGTCCTGTGGACCACCACTCGTCCTGAGGCCCACCACTCGTCCTGAGGCCCACCATTCGTCCTGATGCCCATCACTTGTCGTGAGGCCCACCACTCGTTCAGAGGCCCACCTCTCGTCCTGAGGCCCACCTCTCGTCCAGAGGGCCACCACTCGTCCTGAGGCCCACCACTCGTCCTGAGGCCCATCACTCGTCCTGATGCCATTCACTCGTCCAGAGGCCCACCACTCGTCCTGAGGCCCACCACTCGTCCTGAGGCCCACCACTCGTCCTGAGGCCCACCACTCGTCCAGAGGCTCACCACTCGTCCTGAGGCCCACCACTCGTCCTGAGGCCCATCACTCGTCCTGAGGCCATTCACTCGTCCTGAGGCCCACCTTTCGTCCAGAGGCCCACCACTCGTCCTGAGGCCCACCACTCGTCCTGAGGCCCATCACTCGTCCTGAGGCCATTCACTCGTCCAGAGGCCCACCACTCGTCCTGAGGCCCACCACTCGTCCAGAGGCCCACCACTCGTCCTGAGGCCCACCACTCGCTCAGAGTCCCATCACTCGTCCTGAGGCCCACCACTCGTCTTGAGGCCCACCACTCGTCCAGGGGCCCACCATTCGTCCTGATGCCCATCACTTGTCGTGAGGCCCACCACTCGTCCAGAGGCCCACCACTCGTCCTGAGGCCCACCTCTCGTCCAGAGGCCCACCTCTCGTCCAGAGGGCCACCACTCGTCCAGAGGCCCACCTCTCGTCCTGAGGCCCACCACTCGTCCAGAGGCCCACCTCTCGTCCAGAGGGCCACCACTCGTCCTGAGGCCCACCACTCGTCCTGAGGCCCATCACTCGTCCTGTGGCCATTCACTCGTCCAGAGGCCCACCACTCGTCCTGAGGCCCACCACTCGTCCAGAGGCCCACCACTCGTCCTGAGGCCCACCTCTCGTCCAGAGGCCCACCACTCGTCCTGAGGCCCACCACTCGTCCTGAGGCCCACCACTCGTCCTGAGGCCATTCACTCGTCCTGAGGCCCACCTCTCGTCCATAGGCCCACCTCTCGTCCTGAGGCCCACCACTCGTCCTGAGGCCCATCACTCGTCCTGAGGCCATTCACTCGTCCAGAGGCCCACACTCGTCCTGAGGCCCACCACTCGTCCAGAGGCCCACCACTCGTCCTGAGGCCCACCTCTCGTCCAGAGGCCCACCACTCGTCCTGAGGCCCACCACTCGTCCTGAGGCCCATCACTCGTCCTGAGGCCATTCACTCGTCCTGAGGCCCACCTCTCGTCCAGAGGCCCACCACTCGTCCTGAGGCCCACCACTCGTCCTGAGGCCCATCACTCGTCCTGAGGCCATTCACTCGTCCAGAGGCCCACCACTCGTCCTGAGGCCCACCACTCGTCCTGAGACCCACCACTCGTCCTGAGGCCCACCACTCGTCCTGAGGCCCACCACTCGTCCTGAGGCCCACCACTCGTCGAGAGGCCCACCACTCGTCGAGAGGCCCACCACTCGTCCAGAGGCCCACCACTCGTCCTGAGGCCCACCACTCGTCCAGAGGCCCACCACTCGTCCTGAGGCCCACCACTCGTCCTGAGGCCCACCACTCGTCTAGAGGCCCACCACTCGTCCTGAGGCCCACCACTCGTCCTGAGGCCCACCACTCGTCCAGAGGCCACCACTCGTCCTGAGGCCCATCACTCGTCCAGAGGCCCACCACTCGTCCAGAGGCCCACCACTCGTCTGAGACCCACCACTCGTCCTGAGGCCCACCACTCGTCCAGAGGCCCCACTCGTCCAGGGCCACCACTCGTCCTGAGGCCCACCACTCGTCCTGAGGCCCACCACTCGTCCAGAGGCCCACCACTCGTCCAGAGGCCCACCACTCGCTCAGAGTCCCATCACTCGTCCTGACCCACCACTCGTCCTGAGGCCCCCACTCGTCCTGAGGCCCACCACTCGTCCTGAGGCCCACCACTCGTCCTGAGGCCCACCACTCGTCCTGAGGCCCACCACTCGTCCTGAGGCCCAACACTCGTCCTGAGGCCCACCACTCGTCCTGAGGCCCACCACTCGTCCTGAGGCCCACCACTCGTCCTGAGGCCCACCACTCGTCCTGAGGCCCACCACTCGTCCAGAGGCCCACCACTCGTCAGAGGCCCACCACTCGTCCTGAGGCCCACCACTCGTCCTGAGGCCCACTCTCGTCCTGAGGCCCACCACTCGTCCTGAGCCCACCACTCGTCCAGAGGCCCACCACTCGTCAGAGGCCCACCACTCGTCCAGGCCCACCACTCGTCCAGAGGCCCACCACTCGTCCTGAGGCCCA
>WNGS01157798.1:4634-21425 GCA_020271785.1 Procambarus virginalis
GATGTGTGAGAGGAAGAGGTGGATGCTGCAAGAGGAGACTGGACCCCCCCCCATCCCCACATCTCCTTTAAGACCAGAGCCTGTTGGCGCCTCGTCTGTTTGTTCTGGCTGAGACTTTGTATCAACAGGTGATTGATTAATGGTTATCAGCGCCGGCAGACAGCTATAGTGAGTCCCCCCCCCCCCGCGGCTGACTGCGTCAACGCCTCCTGCAGCAGCGCGCCCTCTCTCTCTAGTTACTGTCTGCGCCTCCTGCCCTGCGTCACGCAGGATGGCCTGCGTCACGCGGGATGGCCTGCGTCACGCGGGATGGCATGCGTCACGCGGGATGCCCTGCGTCACGCGGGATGCCCTGCGTCACGCGGGATGCCCTGCGTCACGCGGGATGCCCTGCTTCACGCAGGATTACCTGCGTCACGCGGGATGGCCTGCGTCACGCGGGATGGCCTCCGTCACGCGGGATGGCCGGCGTCACGCGGGATGGCCTGTGTCACGCGGGATGGCCTGTGTCACGCGGGATGACCTGCGTCACGCGGGATGGCCTGCGTCACGCGGGATGGCCTGCGTCACGCAGGATGGCCTGCGTCACGCAGGATGGCCTGCGTCACGCGGGATGGCCTGCGTCACGCGGGATGGCCTGCGTCACGCGGGATGGCCCGCGTCACGCGGGATGGCCTGCGTCACGCGGGATGGCCTGCGTCACGCGGGATGGCCTGCGTCACGCGGGATGGCCTGCGTCACGCGGATGGCCTGCGTCACGCGGAATGGCCTGCGTCACGCGGGATGGCCTGCGTCACGTGGGATGGCCTGCATCACGCAGGATGGCCTGCGTCACACGGGATGGCCTGCGTCACGCGGGATGCCCTTCGTCACGCGGGATGGCCTGCGTCACGCGGGATGCCCTGCGTCACACGGGATGGCCTGCGTCACGCGAAATGGCCTGCGTCACGCGGGATGCCCAGTGTCACGCAGGATGGTCTGCGTCACGCGGGATGCCCAGCGTCACGCGGGATGCCCTGCGTCACGCGGGATAGCCTGCGTCACGCGGGATGGCCTGCGTCACGCGGGATAACCTGCGTCACGCGGGATGTCCTGCGTCACGCGGGATGTCCTGCGTCACGCGGGATGGCGTGCGTCACGCTGGACGTCGTGCGTCACGCGATATGCCCAGCGTCACGCGGGATGCCCAGCGTCACGCGGGATGGCGTGCGTCACGCTGGATGTCCTGCTTCACGCGGGATGCCCAGCGTAACACGGGATGCCCTGCGTCACGCGGGATGGCCTGCGTAACGCGGGTTTTCCTGCGTCACGTGGGCTGCTCTGCGTCACGCGGGCTTTCCTGCGTCAAGCGGGTTGTCCTGCGTCACGCGGGCTTCCCTGCATCACGCGGGCTTTCCTGCGTCACGCAGGCTTTCCTGCGTCACGCAGGCTTTCCTGCGTCACGCGGGCTGCCCTGCGTCACGCGGGCTGCCCTGCGTCACGTGGGCTTTCCTGCGTCACGCGTATTGCCCTGCGTCACACGGGATACCCTGAGTCAGGCGGGATGCCCTGCGTCACACGGGATACCCTGAGTCAGGCGGGATGTCCACCGTCACACAGGATGTCTTGCGTCACACGGGATACCATGCGTCACGCGGGCTGCCCGGCGTCACGCAGGCTGCCCTGCGGAACACGTGAGGGCCTGCGTCACGCGGGATGCTCTGCGTCACGCGGGATGCCCTGCGTCACGCGGGATGCCCTGCGTCACGTGGGATGTCTTGCGTCACACGGGATACCCTGCGTCAGGCGGGATGCCCTGCGTCACGCGGGCTGCCCGGCGTCACGCAGGCTGCCCTGCATCACGAAGGATGGCCTGCGTCACGCAGGATGCCCTTCGTCACGCGGGATGGCCTGCGTCACGCGGGATGGCGTGCGTCACACGGGATGGCGTGCGTCACGCAGGATGCCCTGCGTCACATGGGATGCCCTGCGTCACGCGGGATGGCCTGCGTCACGCGGGATGGCCTGCGTCACGCGGGATGGCCTGCGTCACGCGGGATGGCCTGCGTCACGCGGGATGGCCTGCGTCACGCGGGATGGCCTGCGTCACGAAGGATGGCCTGCGTCACGCGGGATGCCCTGCGTCACGCGGGATGGCCTGCGTCACGTGGGATGGCCTGCGTCACGCGGGATGCCCTGCGTCATGTGGGATGGCCTGCGTTACGCGGGATGCCCTGCGTCACGCGGGATGCCCTGCGTCACGCGGGATGGCCTGCGTCACGCGGGATGCCCTGCGTCACGCGGGATGGCCTGCGTCACGCGGGATGCCCTGCGTCACGCGGGATGGCTGCTTCACGCGGGATAGCTTGCGTCACGCGGGATGGCCTGCGTCACGAGGGATGGCCTGCATCACGCGGGATGGCCTGCGTCACGAGGGATGGCCTGCGTCACGCGGGATGCCCAGCGTCACGCGGGATGGCCTGCATCACGAGGGGTGCCCTGCGTCACGAGGGATTCCCTGCGTCACGCGGGATGGCCTGCGTCACGAGGGATGCCCTGCGTCACGCGGGATGCCCTGCGTCACGCGGGATGGCCTGCGTCAAGCGGGATGCCCTGCGTCACGCTGGATGCCTTGCGTCACACGGGATGGCCTGCGTCACACGGGATGCCCTGCGTCACACGGGATGGCCTGCGTCACACGGGATGCCCTGCGTCACACGGGATGGCATGCGTCATGCGGGATGGCCTGCGTCACGCGGGATGGCCTGCGTCACGCGGGATGCCCTGCGTTACGCGGGATGCCCTGCGTCACGCGGGATGCCCTGCGTCACGCGGGATGGCCTGCGTCACGCGGGATGCCCTGCGTCACGAGGGATGCCCTGCGTCACGCGGGATGCCCTGCGTTACGCGGGATGCCCTGCGTCACGCGAGATGCCCTGCGTCACGCGGGATGGCCTGCGTCACGCGGGATGCCCTGCGTCACGAGGGATGCCCTGCGTCACGCGGGATGCCCTCGTCACGCGGGATGGCCTGCGTCACACGGTATGCCCTGCGTCACACGGGATGGCATGCGTCAAGCGGGATGGCCTGCGTCACGTGGGCTGCCCTGCGTCACGTGGGCTGCCCTGCGTCACGTGGGCTGCCCTGCGTCACGTGGGCTGCCCTGCGTCACGTGGGCTGCCCTGTGTCAGGCGGGCTGCCTTGCGTCACGTGGGCTGCCCTGCGTCACGTGGGCTGCCCTGCGTCACGTGGGCTGCCCTGCGTCACGTGGGCTGCCCTGCGTCACGTGGGCTGCCCTGCGTCACGTGGGCTGCCCTGCGTCACGTGGGCTGCCTGCGTCACGTGGCCTGCCTGCGTCACGTGGGCTGCCCTGCGTCACGTGGGCTGCCCTGCGTCACGTGGGCTGCCCTGCGTCACGTGGGCTGCCCTGCGTCACGTGGGCTGCCCTGCGTCACGTGGGCTGCCCTGCGTCACGTGGGCTGCCCTGCGTCACGTGGGCTGCCCTGCGTCACGTGGGCTGCCCTGCGTCACGTGGGCTGCCCTCTGTCACGTGGGCTGCCCTGCGTCACGTGGCCTGCCCTGCGTCACGTGGGCTGCCCTGCGTCACGTGGGCTGCCCTGTGTCACGTGGGCTGCCCTGCGTCACGTGGGCTGCCCTGCGTCACGTGGGCTGCCCTGCGTCACGTGGGCTGCCCTGCGTCACGTGGGCTGCCCTGCGTCACGTGGGCTGCCCTGCGTCACGTGGGCTGCCCTGCGTCACGTGGGCTGCCCTGCGTCACGTGGCTGCCCTGCGTCACGTGGGCTGCCCTGCGTCACGTGGGCTGCCCTGCGTCACGTGGGCTGCCCTGCGTCACGTGGGCTGCCCTGCGTCACGTGGGCTGCCCTGCGTCACGTGGGCTGCCCTGCGTCACGTGGGCTGCCCTGCGTCACGTGGGCTGCCCTGCGTCACGTGGGCTGCCCTGCGTCACGTGGGCTGCCCTGCGTCACGTGGGCTGCCCTGCGTCACGTGGGCTGCCCTGCGTCACGTGGGCTGCCCTGCGTCACGTGGGCTGCCCTGCGTCACGTGGGCTGCCCTGCGTCACGTGGGCTGCCCTGCGTCACAACAAAGGTCTGGGAAGGACTGAAACGTCGTCATGGTCAGGGGGTCTCGGTAGTACAGTCGGCTTCGTTCCCGACTCAAATCGGAAATTCCGGGTTCGTATCCTGGACGGAACAGAAATATTTGGGCGGGTTTCCTGTCACCTCATGCACCTGTTCACCTAGCAGCAAATAGGTATACCCAGGAGTTAGCTTGTGGTGGGTTGCATCCTGGGCGGGGGCTGGGATTCGAACCTAGGAGGGGTGGGAACTATCAGGGGACGCCCCAAGCCATTATGACCACATTGCACTAGGAAGGGGTCAGGATAAGGATTTGAGATGGGACGGGGGGAAGGAATGGTGCCCAACCACTTGGACGGTCGGGGATTGAACGCCGACCTGCATGAAGCGAAACCGGGGAACGCCTGCTCTATCCTAGGTCCCTGCCGGTAATCTGAGGAGCTCCAAGAGATTCACGACTTTCGACCATTGTAATCCTTAACCTGCTAATATATATCTTAGTGGAGACTTAGAAGGTCCTTCTGGGATGCTTGTCGCCTGTCGTATGGGTGATGCATCAAAAGTGATCTGTGACACAGCCTCCATACTGTGACAGATGGAGCGGTGGGGGGTTGTGGGGGGGCTCCAGGAGTTTGTGGCACAGTTTGCTGTGTGTCAAAAGAGAAATAGGAAGTATTGGGACCTCGGGGTGGCTGGGCGCTTGCAAAAGTCTCGCTGTTTTTGTATATTCTATTGTGACTGTAACGGAAATGTGAAGACAAAAAAGTGAAACACAGAAAAGAGAGAATTGCGAGGTGTACAGTTCAGAATTTGCTCTTAAAATATTTGTTTCTATATCACATTTGTTTTCAAATAATATTCCTGAATATATTTCATCTCCTAAACAATACACCGGTTTATCTTTTAGCATTTTGTCAATATTCTATTAAAAGTTAATCAATAATTTGCAAGGATAGAATGTCTAATGGACAGTTGAGTGATGAAACATCTTGCAAAAGCGGATAGAAGACAGACTAAGAATGGCATTATCCCTCGGGGATATTCCACGTGACTCTTCCGGCCCAC
Source organism: Procambarus virginalis (assembly GCA_020271785.1). Lineage (NCBI taxonomy): Eukaryota > Metazoa > Arthropoda > Malacostraca > Decapoda > Cambaridae > Procambarus > Procambarus virginalis. Next base: position 9,776 of record WNGS01157798.1, read on the forward strand.
AAAGCAGAGTCACCTCCGGTTTGACTCCATCTGTCGTAGAATTTAGCCAAGATTATAAACCCGGAACTGATATCGAGATGCGTCTGCTATGGGGGTTAAAATAATGTTTAGAAATCATAGTCTGGTGTATAAGTGAGTATGAACTTTGTACATACAGCATACTGTATTTCACGTGGCATAGAACCTGACTGGTAAAATTTATCATACAACAGAGTATAGTTTTGATCTATTGTATTTACTAAATTTTATACAACGCTAATGGTGTCGCAGCTCCAAATAGATTTGTTTATAAAACAATCAAACACAATTTGCTTTGTGCAATCGACAGGATTTCTTAAATTAATATAAATATTAATGATCAAAGAGTTATATATACTGATGTAGTTTTTCCTGTGATCTGTAGAGGGCACATTGTGACCTGTGTGTGGTGGAGACAGTGGTGGAGAGTGGCATTATCATACACAAATTATGCAAGTGGATGACCTAATAGCGCGATATTGAGGTTTTTGTTGTTGTTGTTGTTTATGATTCGCTACCGGGAACAAAAAGTTCCAAGTAGCACGGGCTATGGTGAGCCCGTAAGTGGTGTATATATTGAGGTATATTTGGTAATTTAGGCTGAAAGTGGGACGAAGACGAAAACAAAAATGCGCTGGGCGATAGGCCCCGACATCCGGGAACCCGCTGAATGTAGCGAGAGCGGGTTCCCGGATGTGGGAATCCGCTCAAGGTCGCACAATGAAAGAGGTAAGTGGCTCAGGTGCTCAGCCAATCAATTTTAATCTTTCTGTGACGTCATCAGCGGGCGCCAAGCCGAGCTCAGGGATTGGAGCTTAAGTCAGTAACCTAACAGACACGGACGAGGACGGGTGACGCGTTAGAGCTCCCGTGAAAATCTGCCAGAATTGTGACTTATGTGGAGAGTTGAGCCTGAGAAAAAGTGCAACAGTACTCTGACAATACATGCTGCGTCTGGGAACCTTTTGGTGAAGGCTGAAAGGTGATTAGACAGTGAAGAGATCAGCTGATGGCGTTGGCGCCTGACAGCACGCCTAAGGTCTCATACGGGAGTGCAAGTACTCTTTGATTAATGTATATCAACGCGAATGAGTAACCGCTGAGTTCCGGAGGCGTTCCCGACTAGCTCAAGAGCTGGTGAAGGTCGGAAGCTTACGAGTTGATCAACAAGAGGAAGCCACGTTAAAGAGTCTAGTTAAGAGAGTGATTATTTAACATTTGCCTGAGAAAAGCCAATGACTTGACGTGATTATTGACCAACCTGTGAGTGACCAGTGAACAAAGTGAATGAACGGTGATTATTATTATTGGCTAATCTGTAAGCCACCAGTGATTAAAGTAATAAAGAGTGAGTGGTATTGCCAGTGATCAAAGCTGACTGAACCAGTGATGCCAGAAATATATAATCCTCAGCCGAGATAGTAAATTAGTGCATTTAGCGTTGATCTGAGGCTGCAGAGTGTGGGAGTATGTCTCCCAAGATCCTCCCACAGCTGACTTGAATGGCTCATTGCAGTGCACAGTGCACTGATCTTCGTGCACAAAGCCTATTTCCCTTAAGCCTGGATAGTTTTCTGGCATGTTGGGTATCTCCAGAATGCCCATTTAACCAGGAATACTTTCGTAATACGTAGGCCGCCTTATGTCCAGGCAGGAAGTAGAAACAGGAAGTTAAGCATACTTGCCACCAAGGGTCAGTGAGTACATGGCTGGTGCCCGCGTGAGAGACAGAGGGGAAGGCGCCAGCAGCGTCTGACCTCTGGGGTCAACCGGCGCGATGTTGAATAACAGCTATGACGTGTTCATGACGTCACTCCTGCTACTGCTCATCGAACGAGCTAATATGATTGGTTCCCGCTCATTTGCTGCAATGCTATTAGTCAATTGTAACTCTTTTGTGTGTGCCCACGAGACGCCCGGAGCTTCAGGCAAGATTCATTCTTGTGAGGGATCTCTTGCAAAGTGGACGTGTTCTGTTCTACCGGCCAATAGACTGAACACCGTCTATTCATCACCGTCAAGTTAACTCAGCGTCTTTGCGATATACCACACACTCGCCCAGAATCACGAGTGCGAATATATTGTTTAGAAGCCAAAAGTGACAAATCTCCAGAGCGAAACAGATTAGTATCAGGTAACCCCTGGTGACAAAGATCGTCGTGAGTGACCTAGAGTGAACTAAGGCAGTGCCGCCGCCTAAGTAACCTGTGTATGTGACTTTACCACAAGTGTACCTGCATGGTGTACCACAGCAGCCGCCAGCCGCCACTCATCCCGAGCGTGTACCTCAGTACCTCGAGCGCCCCGCCGCCAGCTGCCGCCAGCTGCCGCCGCCCTCACTCCTACGTGACGTCACCACCTTAGCACCGCCAGTGCCAGTGTGTGCGCGTGTGTCTGTCTGTTAAGCATACAGCACGCCCTACTCACGAAATCATCTCAAGATACTGCGAGTACCCTCCGTGTCTACGAGCGAAACCAGCTGTCAGGCCACCTACGAGTGCTTGTATAAATGTGCCTGACTGAGTGAGTGAGTAAGGAAGGGTACCTTATCTGTAAGTACAAGATCTTGTCATTGTTTATTGTGTCTGTGTTGATCTGAGGGATCAACCACAGTTCTCACCTTCTTATACCTGTCGCAGGTTATAGGTGAATCGACGGTGAATGCGTGTTTATCTGTGTGGTATCACGGCATTTCACTCGTCTGTGAATGTGAGCTTCACATACACCCCACATTTAGTTATTGTGTGATTATTATTGTGTTTATTGCATATCATCATTACCGAGTATCCGGTTGGAACTCTTGTGATCCCTTTGCATACCGGCAGTTAGGTTGCCGTGTTAATGATTGGCTGTCAACTGTGTTAAGTTAAGTGTTTCTCCACGAGTGGATACAAGTCGATTAGCCAGACGTCAAGAGTCTCGCTAATATAACCATAGCTTTGCTGACGCCAATCTAAAGTAAATTAAGCACCCTGTGTATTAGTGGTTAAGTTAGTAAATAAACTACTGTTAAGCTTTATGCGGTGTTTCCGTTGAACCACTTCTGAATACTGCCAATATTACTCAAGCCTTCAGCTCTAAGTGTCTTCAACACCGAGTTGCCTAATTCACTAAACTATAAATGTGATGAGGACCCTAGGAGTCCCTTAAAGTGTTACATCATTGAGGAGATTCCAACGACCAACGTGGAGCAGGACCAGGTGAGGCTAGTCTGAGAAGAGACCCACAAGGAATCTAACTCGACCTTGCTCCCAGGCCCTGTACGGTTGCTCTCGTATTTTCTATTCTGCTAATTCCGACAGCTTCGTGAAGCGTCTACCACATGTACATTGGCGACGTACGCATTGCAGTCGTGACAGCAAAAAAAAAGAAACACCCCCACACAGAGGAAGGTGTTGACGGAGGACCTTCTCGCCGTCAACACGAGATGCAACCAGTATGAGGGAAGAGGGAGGAAGCAAATTATCAGGGGAAAGCACCAAGTTATTACGACTATATGGCACTTGGAAGGGATTTGGGATGGGACGGGGGAAAGGAATGGTGCCCAACCACTTGTGGACAGTCGGGGGATTGAACGCCGACCTGCATGGAGCGATACCGTCACTCTACCGTCCAGGTAGAGTGACGGTAGACTGAGAAAAATTATACTTTCTCAGTCTTGAACTCTGTGACAGAGACTGGGGCAGTGACAGTGTCATCTGCATCTCTCTCAACAAGATTCTGTTCCTCTCTTCTCCCCGCCCCCCACCTTCCGTAACAAAGACACAATCAGATCTCATCACAGAGGGGAAACAACATGTAAAGAATCTGGGACTAATAATAATGTCGGACGGCCTAGAATTTGGTGAACCTTGGTGAATTTGGTGAAATATAGCCTTGGCCAGGGCAATGATAGGATGGAGTACGAGAACCTTCAAATCCAGGGATTCCACCAGTGTTCCTACTATTCAGATGTGTTGCTCTGCCTTGTGCACTGCTCAGCACTCATTGCCCCTATCAAAGCAGGAGACATTTCTGAAATAAATGGAATATTCGGAACGCATAGACAAATAAAGCACTTAAATTATTGGGACCTTCTTAAAGGTCTCAAATGCACTCACTACAAAGGAGAGGAGAGAGGTACCACACAATATACTCAGTGAAGGTACTGGAAGGAGAGAGTCTAAGTTTGAACAGCAAAATAACAATATACTGGAGTGAACGATAGGGAAGGACATGAAGGATAGAGCTAGTGGAGACTAGAGGTGCCATGAGCACACCCAGAGAACATTGGACGTTAGCGTCCTCGGCTGATCAATCCCAACAAGCCTAAGAAATATTGCCGAAGGAATAGTGGACATGTTCAGGAGAAAATTAGATACATTCCTGCAAGAAGCAACAGCCTGTTGGGCCAAGTTATCACTAATCAGAACTGGCCCCCAGGCCGAGCTTGTGGGAATAGAAGAACTCGATTAATTTATCAAGATTTAGCCACCCAAGAGGTGGCACGGGCATGAATAACCCGTAAAAGAAGAACTGGCAGAACAGCTCCAGATCACACCACCACCACACTTACTCTCACGAGACTATTGCAGGAGAATTTACCCCAGAATCTCTGGGGTTAACCTTGTAAGCACCCATCCAGTTGCTAGCCAGACCCGCCAGTGTTTAACGACGAAAGTGAGGAGCGCTTAACACTTCCCCCACGCCCTTGGGTACAAAACAAAAAACATCGGATCACGCAGCTCGCGTGTCTCGAGCCCTCAACCTCTGGCCGCGACGCTCATCTGGCGGACATTTTGTGGCGGGAATAATTTAGTGGCGGGATGTGAGCAAGTTTGGCCATGAATGGTATTATCTCTGAAGACTGTCCTTGGGGCGGGTGCTGCGCCCCCCTGTACTCTTGTGTGGGGAGGGTGGAGCGTCCCCCTGTACTCTTGTGTGGGGAGGGTGGAGCGCCCCCCTGTACTCTTGTGTGGGGAGGGTGGAGCGTCCCCCTGTACTCTTGTGTGGGGAGGGTGGAGCGTCCCCCTGTACTCTTGTGTGGGGAGGGTGGAGCGTCCCCCTGTACTCTTGTGTGGGGAGGGTGGAGCGCCCCCCTGTACTCTTGTGTGGGGAGGTGGAGCGTCCCCCTGTACTCTTGTGTGGGGAGGGTGGAGCGCCCCCCCTGTACTCTTGTGTGGGGAGGGTGGAGCGTCTCCCTGTACTCTTGTGTGGGAGGGTGGAGCGTCCCCCTGTACTCTTGTGTGGGGAGGGTGGAGCGTCCCCCCTGTACTCTTGTGTNCTGACGCCTGAAATGTGTACCTGACGCATGAAATGTGTACATTACCAAGATGAAAGAAAAGATTCATGTCTTACAGCTGTGTGACCGAAACTGTACCAGTTGATATGTGTATACCACGGTGTGAACTATGAGTTTCACTGGCTTAATGCAGTTTACACTGGTTGGCAGTTTACATTGGTTCGCAGTTTACACTGGCTGGAAGTTTACACTAGTTGGCAGTTTACACTGGTAGGAAGTTAACACTGGTTGGCAGTTTACACTGGTTGACAGTTTACACTGGTTGACAGTTTACACTGGTAGGAAGTTAACACTGGTTGGCAGTTTACACTGGATGACAGTTTACACAGGTTGGCAGTTTACACTAGATGACAGTTTACACTGGTTGGCAGTTTACACTGGTAGGAAGTTAACAATGGTTGGCAGTTTACACTGGTTGACAGTTTACACTGGTTGGAAGTTTACATTAGATGACAATTTACACTGGTTGGCAGTTTACACTGGATAACAGTTTACACTGGATGACAGTTTACACAGGTTGGCAGTTTACACTAGATGACAGTTTACACTGGTTGGCAGTTTACACTGGTTGCCAGTTTACACTGGATGGCAGTTTACACTATATATCAGTTTACACTAGATGGCGGTTTACACTGGATGGCAGTTTACACTAGATGACAGTTTACATTGGATGGTAGTTTACACTGGATGGCAGTTTGCATTGGTTGGTAGTTTATACTGGTAGTTTACACTGTATGATAGTTTACACTGTATGATAGTTTACACTGGTTGTCAGTTTACACTGGTTGATAGTTTACACTTGTAGTTTACACTGGATGATAGGAGTTTATACTGGTTGATAGTTTACACTGGTAGGCAGTTTACACTGGATGGCAGTTTACACTGGTATGCAGTTTACACTGGATGGCAGTTTACATTGGATGGCAGTTTACACTGGTTGGCAGTTTACACTGGATGGCATTTTACACAGGATGGCAGTTTACACTGGTTGGCAGTTTACATTGGTAGGCAGTGTACACTGGATGGCAGTTTACACTGGTTGGCAGTTTACATTGGTTGGCAGTTTACACTGGATGGCAGTTTACATTGGATGGGAGTTTACACAGGATGGCAGTTTACACAGGATGGCAGTTTACACAGGATGGCAGTTTACACAGGATGGCAGTTTACACAGGATGTCAGTTTACACTGGCCTACAGACAATGCTTCACATTTCAATAATTGAATTTTATCTTTTAATGTTCAAGAGGCTTGGAGCGGCACTTTGGTCATTTGTTCATCTCACAAAGGTGATTTATCTAAGCCCTAAACCGCCCAGGTTATAGTGAAGCTTTTCATTGCACATAGAGAATCAGAGCTGTGCATTACCTCAGCCTGTGTGGGCACCAGCCAGGGCGGACAGCGAGGGCGTGCACCAGCCGGGGCGGACAGTGAGGGCGTGCACCAGCCGGGGCGGACAGTGAGGGCGTGCACCAGCCGAGGCGGACAGCGAGGGCGTGCACCAGTCGGGGCGGACAGTGAGGGCGTGCACCAGCCGGGGCGGACAGTGAGGGCGTGCACCAGCCGGGGCGGACAGTGAGGGCGTGCACCAGCCGGGGCGGACAGCGAGGGCGTGCACCAGCCGGGGCGGACAGTGAGGGCGTGCACCAGCCGGGGCGGACAGTGAGGGCGTGCACCAGCCGGGGCGGACAGTGAGGGCGTGCACCAGCCGGGGCGGACAGCGAGGGCGTGCACCAGCCGGGGCGGACAGTGAGGGCGTGCACCAGCCGGGGCGGACAGTGAGGGCGTGCACCAGCCGGGGCGGACAGTGAGGGCGTGCACCAGCCGAGGCGGACAGCGAGGGCGTGCACCAGCCGGGGCGGACAGTGAGGGCGTGCACCAGCCAGGGCGGACAGTGAGGGCGTGCACCAGCCTGTGTGGGCACCAGCCAGGGCGGACAGTGAGGGCGTGCACCAGCCGGGGCGGACAGTGAGGGCGTGCACCAGCCGGGGCGGACAGTGAGGGCGTGCACCAGCCGAGGCGGACAGCGAGGGCGTGCACCAGCCGAGGCGGACAGCGAGGGCGTGCACCAGCCGAGGCGGACAGTGAGGGCGTGCACCAGCCGAGGCGGACAGCGAGGGCGTGCACCAGCCGGGGCGGACAGTGAGGGCGTGCACCAGCCGAGGCGGACAGCGAGGGCGTGCACCAGCCGGGGCGGACAGCGAGGGCGTGCACCAGCCGAGGCGGACAGCGAGGGCGTGCACCAGCCGGGGCGGACAGCGAGGGCGTGCACCAGCCGGGGCGGACAGCGAGGGCGTGCACCAGCCGGGGCGGACAGCGAGGGCGTGCACCAGCCGGGGCGGACAGCGAGGGCGTGCACCAGCCGGGGCGGACAGCGAGGGTGTGCACCAGCCGGGGCGGACAGTGAGGGCGTGCACCAGCCGGGGCGGACAGTGAGGGCGTGCACCAGCCAGGGCGGACAGTGAGGGCGTGCACCAGCCGGGGAGGACAGTGAGGGCGTGCACCAGCCGGGGCGGACAGTGAGGGCGTGCACCAGCCGGGGCGGACAGCGAGGGCGTGCACCAGCCTGTGTACTCACCTATTTGTACTCACCTGTTTTTTTTGTTGATTGACGGTTGAGAGGCGGGACCAAAGAGCCAGAGCTCAACCCCCCGCAAGCACAACTAGGTCAACTAGGTCAGTACCTATTTGTGCTTCCGGGGGTTGAGCTTTGGCTCTTTGGTCCCGCCTCTCAACTGTCAATCAACTGGTGTACAGGTTCCTGAGCCTACTGGGCTCTATCATATCTACATTTAAAACTGTGTATGGAGTCAGCCTCCACCACATCACTGCCTAATGCATTCCATCCGTTAACTACTCTGACACTGAAAAAGTTCCTTCTAACGTCTCTGTGGCTCATGTGGGTACTCAGTTTCCACCTGTGTCCCCTTGTTCGCGTCCCACCAGTGTTGAATAGTTTATCCTTGTTTACCCGGTCGATTCCTCTGAGGATTTTGTAGGTTGTGATCATGTCTCCCCTTACTCTTCTGTCTTCCAGTGTCGCAAGGTGCATTTCCCGCAGCCTTTCCTCGTAACTCATGCCTCTTAGTTATGGGACTAGTCTAGTGGCATACCTTTGGACTTTTTCCAGCTTCGTCTTGTGCTTGACAAGGTACGAGCTCCATGCTGGGGCCGCATACTCCAGGATTGGTCTTACATATGTGGTGTACAAGATTCTGAATGATTCCTTACACAGGTTCCTGAACGCTGTTCTGATGTTAGCCAGCCTCGTATATGCCGCAGATGTTATCCTTTTTATGTGGGCTTCAGGAGACAGGTTTGGTGTGATATCAACTCCTAGATCTTTCTCTCTGTTCGTTTCATTAAGTACTTCACCTCCTATTCTGTATCCTGTGTCTGGCCTCCTGTTTCCACTGTGTGGACACCAGCCGGGGCGGACAGCGAGGGCGTGCATCATACACCAGTGTCATGCTCTTTACCTGTTCTCCTACAGTGTTTATTCCGTGTATAATTGGTGCTTTACCTCGCAGTTTGTGTCAACATGGCGGCCATGTTTGTTTACAGCGCCACCCTCCCACCTCCCGCCAAACACACCACGAAACTAACACGTTTCTACCATGTTGGAACATGTTTTAACACCTAACAAGTTATAAGAACCAATATAACAAGATGCAACAACGTTCTAATACGTTATAAAAACGTTATAAGAACAAGTAACAACTTTATTACAAGATACGTATGTAAGCGCCAATATATCGGGTCCGTACATGGTAAGATTACCTCGCCCTGCTTGTTGGAGTGAAAGATTTTCTTCTCCTTTTCTTTAGTCTTCCTTCCATTTGGCCCGTTTTCTGTGGAGTCTTCCGATTGGTGTAATTTTTTGGGAATAAATACTAGTTCCCTCATTGTCTTTGTTGATACTTTTCATCCACTATTCGCTAGAAATGAGAGGAAGAAATATTCGTTAAATTGTTCAATATTTCAGTTCATTTTATTGCCTTGTTTCTCTCTGAACTTTAAATTGAAATAAGTTTCAGTACAGTGTGCTCATTCAAGGTTACAATCTCGGTGCAAAATTCTTATATCTCTCTCTCCAGAATATGATCAATCTTTCTGTTGTGACACATCCAGGCCATTTGTTCAGAAACAGTCCTTATCTCTGTGCTTCTATATACATTAATCAACGGTCCCCTGCGAGGTAAACCTTCATTCTTCATTGTATGGCGGTCACGTGACCTGTCTCCCTTTTGGGAGGGAGTCCTTGCTGCCCGGGTGGCTGGTCCCCCGCCTCATATTTCCTCATCGTGTTCTGAGGTAGGTCTTTACACTGGCTGAAAACGCGTTCAGTATTCTCTGATAATTTAATGTTTTTTTTGCACACTTTATGTATGTATTCAGGCTTGTTCGCATTTATATATATATATATATATATATATATATATATATATATATATATATAATGATGCGAACAAGCCTGAATGGTCCCCAGGACTATATGCAACTGAAAACTCACACCCCAGAAGTGACTCAAACCCATGCTGCCAGGAGCACTCTGCTGGCGTACTGGATTCCTTAACCGCTCGACCAACACGACCGGACAAAAGAGGATGGTAGCCGAGGCTATTTCCATCCCCCCCCCGCCGGCACTCGGTTGGGGAGTCCTGGGGGACCATTCAGGCTTGTTCGCATTTGTGTTCCTCACGTGTGCCCCAAAGAATGAGGTGATTTGATAAAATACTATGCCCAAGATTACCATCCGAGTGCCGGCGCGGGGGGGGGGGGGGTTCAAATCAAATAGCTTCGGCTATCACCTCCTCATGAACGGTCGTGATGGTCGAGTGGATTAAGGTGTCCTGTACACACCAGTTGCATTGCTCCTGGCAGTATGGTTCGAGTCACCTCTGGCGTGTGAGTTTTCAGTTGTATCTAGTCCTGGGGACCATTGAGCTGCGAGCGTGAAACTGAACGCTATTTATAATGACTTTTCTGAATAAATATTGCCAAGCCATTTGATTGCTTTAAACATTTGTGTTGAGGACCATCTATTCATCTCCCCCCCTGAGGATATATAACTTTGCCAGGGGAATATATTTACATGTTTTAATGGTCTTGGCCACACGGAGGCACTCTTAGTCTGGGTGTTGGTGTCAGGGGCCCAGGGCGCCCCTAACACCCCTCCACGCTCTCAATATTTTACCAATGTTGATTAAACTTTATGCTAATTCTAGACTGTGAAGATGACTTTATCGTAAACAATGTGGAAGGGTCTCAGTGAATGTTAATATTCTTTACAAAATGATAGAAGTTGTAGCTATTGTTTGGTCCAACGTACAATACTGGACTGTTACAGACAACGATGTGGACAATTTGTAGTATTCATTTTATAGATCACTAAAAAAAGCTAAAACCTAAATTAAACATTCCTAGCCTATATTGCTTTGAGGTAATTCTTAATAAATACGTGAACTATTTTGATCCATCTCTTCATGTTTGTACGTCTGACAAACACTAGTTTAAGAACACATTATTGTTCTTGGGATGTAAGATCCGGGTTGTGTTTTGTCAGCCAAACCACACACCTTGGCTTCATATAACTCATTTTACTCTCGGGTTTCTTTCGCCATTAAGACTTATTTTGTGGTTATATTAATATTATATAATATATATATATATACTATATATATATATATATATATATATATATATATATATATATATATATAATCATATATATATATATATATATTTATATATATAGTGTATTATAAAATGCTGGGGGGGAGGGGAGGGAGAGCACCTATGACTGGAAGAAAGGGACCCATAGCCTCGGAGAAAAGCACACACAGAACATTAGTTATATTTTTAGGTCCCCCAAATGCAGTTTCCATTTTTTTTAAAGAGCCTTTCCCTTGCTTTTGTGTTTTTGTTTTGTATTGTTTGTTCGGTATTACAAAGGTTACAGCGTCTCAAATTCTGGACAGGAACAGAACACACTGCAGGTTGTTGCCCCTCTGGACCACCACACTGAGGTGTTGAAACAAGAACACAGGCAGCTCAAGGCACCCCGTAATCCCAGCAACTAACATCACACACGCTATGGGAACACAAGTGTTCTAACCTTTCAGTTGCTTTGTTGGTTTAGTTCTTCCCTGTGACTGGCCACACCGCATTCCAGTTCAGCACCGAAGGGAATGTAGGTGTCAGCAGGGTGACTATACATGTGTAGTCCCTCGCCAGTTATGTACCCCTCTTCCAGGACTATACTGCGATGCCATCTGGGCAAAGTGCAGGATCGCCAGGGTTTGGGCATTAAAGTGCAAGGTTCTCTCTCCGCTGACATTCTGCGAGTCA
>WNGS01157798.1:45309-65000 GCA_020271785.1 Procambarus virginalis
TAACTTGATTGGCTTTATGAATTCTGAACCCATTATGTGGCTCTGTACCCCATTATGTGGCTCTGTACCCCATTATGTGGCTCTGTACCCCATTATGTGGCTCTGTACCCCCATTATGTGGCTCTGTACCCCATTATGTGGCTCTGTACCCCATTATGTGGCTCTGTACCCCATTATGTGGCTCTGTACCCCATTATGTGGCTCTGTACCCCATTATGTGGCTCTGTACCCCATTATGTGGCTCTGTACCCCCATTATGTGGCTCTGTACCCCATTATGTGGCTCTGTACCCCATTATGTGGCTCTGTACCCCATTATGTGGCTCTGTACCCCATTATGTGGCTCTGTACCCCATTATGTGGCTCTGTACCCCATTATGTGACTCTGTACCCCATTATGTGGCTCTGTACCCCATTATGTGACTCTGTACCCCATTATGTGGCTCTGTACCCCATTATGTGACTCTGTACCCCATTATGTGGCTCTGTACCCCATTATGTGACTCTGTACCCCATTATGTGGCTCTGTACCCCATTATGTGACTCTGTACCCCATTATGTGGCTCTGTACCCTATTATGTGGCTGTAAACCCCATTATGTGGCTCTGTACCCCATTATGTGGCTCTGTACCCTATTATGTGGCTGTAAACCCCATTATGTGGCTCTGTACCCCATTATGTGACTCTGTACCCCATTATGTGACTCTGTACCCCATTATGTGACTCTGTACCCCATTATGTGGCTCTGTACCCCATTATGTGACTCTGTACCCCATTATGTGGCTCTTGTCGCAGAGCTTGGCACCCTTTTGTCACCAGGTGCCAGTATTCACCACTGGGGGGATGCACCACAGTCTACCCACGGGGCAGGGTTCCTCCCCCGAGCCCGGCCTTGCCCTCAGCAGGGAGTGAGAGAGCTCGACCACTCCCTAATCCCCCTGACATGGGTGCCCGGAGACACGGGACTCACCGGCTACTAAGGTCCAGCTGCCCGACATAAAGTTTCCTCAAGGAAGTCGCCACCACCTCAGCTCGCCTCACAGCGCCTCCGAGCACTACTCTAAACTCAGCGGCAGTCGTGACTCCCAGTCCAGCACTCTTAGTGATAAGGTGTGGTGCTGTGTGTCCCCTCATGGTGACACATACAGACATGAAGGGTGGGCTGGGGGGGGGGGGAGAAAATAAATCCATGTAAAGTTGATGGGTTTACTTGCAGATAATTTACACTGGCCGTCGGACCCCAATCACTGCTGCTCATGTCAATGGTCACTGATACATGTATTTATGACAGTGCTGTTAATGCCAAAGTTACTTCGCCAAAATATTCGATAAACACACTAATTTCTTATAACACTTTCCCTAACCAAAAGGGGTATGGGGGGGGGGGATGTTTATCTACCTGACATGGCGTTACTGCAGCTCGTAGATCCTGCTCCAGGTAGCTGCTCGTAGATCCTGCTCCAGGTAGCTGCTCGTAGATCCTGCTCCAGGTAGCTGCTCGTAGATCCTGCTCCAGGTAGCTGCTCGTAGATCCTGCTCCAGGTAGCTGCTCGTAGATACACGACGGCCGGACGATCATTTCTCGTCGGGTTCCGCGTCTCACCAGGTACTTACCTAGTTGCCTAGTTGTACTTACCTAGTTGTGCTTGCGGGGGTTGAGCTCTGGCTCTTTGATCCCACCTCTCAACGGTCAATCAACTAATGTACAGATTCCTGAGCCTATTGGGCTCTATCATATGTACACTTGAAACTGTGTATGGAGTCAGCCTCCACCACATCACTTCCTAATACATTCCATTTGTCTACTACTCTGACACTGAAAAAAATCTTTCTAACGTCTCTAAGGTTTATTTGGGTACTCAGTTTCCACCTGTGTCCCCTAGTGTGTGTGCCCCTTGTGTTAAATAGCCTGTCTTTATCTACCCTATCAATTCCTCTGAGAATCTTGTGTGTGGTGATCATGTCCCCTCTAACTTCTGTCTCCCAGTGCCGTGAGGTTTAATTCCCGTATATAGTCTCTCCTCGTAGCTCATACCCCTCAGTTCGGGTACTAGTCTGGTGGCAAACCTTTGAACCTTTTCCAGTTTAGTCTTATCCTTGACTAGATACGGACTCCACGCTGGAGCCGCATACTCCAGGATTGGTCTGACATATGTGGTATACAAAGTTCTGAAAGATTCCTTACACAGGTTTGTTTCTAAAGGCCGTTCTTATGTTAGCCAACCTGGCATATGCCACTGATGTTATCCTCTTGATATGAGCTTCAGGGAACAGGTCTGGCGTGGTATCAACCCCCAGGTCTTTTTCTCAGACTCTTGAAGTATTTCATCTTCCAAATGATATATTGTATCTGGTCTCTTGCTCCCTACACCTATCTTCATTACATTACATTTGCTTGGGTTAAACTCTAACAACTGTTTGTTCGACCATTCCTGCAGCTTGTCCCGGTCTTCTTGAAGCCTCAAGCTGTACTCCTCTGTCTTAATCCTTCTCATAATTTTGGCGTCGTCAGCAAAAATTATGAGAAGGATTAAGATAGAGAAGGACAGCTTGAGGCTTCAAGAAAACCTGGATAAGATGGAGGAATGGTCGAACAAATGGTTGTTAGAGATTAAGCCAAGCAAATGCAATGTAAGGTGTACATCGAGGTGTTCCCAACTCGATGACAGGTCTAGACAGCTGCTGATTGGCTTGCCCAGACCAACATACTTAGTAAACTGGTCCTCTGACTCATAGTCTCGTAGCATGAACAAACGATGGATGATTATCTGAAGACCTGGACTGCTACCGAATTCGGCTCCACACAGCTTCCAACATACGCAGGCCGCAGGAATGTCCAACACTCCTCCCAGCACCGCGTCAACAAGTTGCTTATGACCCTGCCGTCACCGCCCCTAGTGTCCTCCTCACACCAATACTCTGCTACACTACTCCTGCTGGGGGCGACAGGTCTTCCTCCTCCTTGGTGCACGTTCGTTGTCCGAATTACATCCTTCTGGAGGCCTAAACCTATCCCAAAAGGGTGAGCACACGAGCTCACTTCCACTCAGCTCAACACCCCAGTAACCAGTGATCTTATATTTCCCACTTACAGCGGGGCGGTAAGCAATGTTGTCCGGCTGCTTGCCCATGATATGCAGGCAGGGGTGAAAGGGAAGGTACTCCATTGGATAAGGGAGTACCTGAACAACAGAAGACAACGAGTCACTGTGAGGGGTGAGGTCTCAGATTGGCGGGACGTCACAAGTGGAGTCCCGCAGGGTTCAGTCCTTGGACCTATACTGTTTCTGATATTTGCGAGCGCTCTCCCAGAGGGTATAGAATCGTTCCTCTCATTGTTTGTTGATGATGCAAAAATTATGAGGAGGATTAAAGCAGAGGATGATAGTAGGAGGCTACAAGATAACCTAGACAGATTGAATGAATGGTCCATCAAATGGCTGCTAAAGTTCAACCCGAGTAAATGCAAAGCAATGAAACTAGGCAGTGGAAACAGGAGGCCAGACACAGGACACAAAATAGGAGATGAAGTACTTAATGAAACGAACAGAGAGAAAGATCTAGGAGTTGATATCACACCAAACCTGTCTCCTGAAGCCCACATAAAAGAATAACGTCTGCGGCATATGCGAGGCTGGCTAACATCAGAACAGCGTTCAGGAACCTGTGTAAGGAATCATTCAGAATCCTGTATACCATATATGTAAGAACAATCCTGGAGTATGCGGCTCCAGCATGGAGCCCGTGCCTTGTTAAGCACAAGACGAAGCTTGAAAAAGTTTAGAGGTATGCCACTAGGCTAGTCCCGGAACTAAGAGGCATGAGTTACGAGGAAAGGCTGCTGGAGATTCATCTCATGACACTGGAAGACAGAAGAGTAAGGGGAGACATGATCACTACCTACAAAATTCTCAGAGGAATTGACAGGGTAGATAACGGTAAACTGTTTAACACAGGTGGTACGCGAACAAGGGGACACAGGTGGAGACTGAGTACCCAAATGAGCCACAGGGACGTTAGAAAGAACTTTTTCAGTGTCAGAGTAGTTAACAAGTGGAATGCATTAGGCAGTGATGTGGTGGAGACAGACTCTATTAACAGTTTAAAATGTAGATATGATAGAGCCCAGTAGGTTCGGGAACCTGTACACCTGTTGATTGACAGTTGAGAGGCGGGACCAAAGCGCCAGAGCTCAACCCCCGCAAGCACAACCAGGTAAGTACTCACACACAGGCCTGACCACAGCCTTCCACACGAGCCTATAGCAATTTAGGTCCCACGGCGTTATGTATATTTGATGTAAATAATTCAGCTGGAGAAGACGAGGCCAGCAGGAGAGGAGAACGGAGCACACAAACACACGCACAAACATTATACAAAAACATCAAACATCAAACTAATCAAAGAAAAACATTCTGTATGGCATGGGGGGTTTAAATGTCCACTGGACAAAATTATCTTTTTTTAATTGCCATCCATTGGCTGCCTGGCGGCCATCTAAACGACACCGGGTCGTACTTTGCGGACAGGGGGTCGTACTTCGCGGCCAGGGGGTCGTACTTCGCGGCCATGGGGTCGTACTTCGCGGCCAGGGGGTCGTACTTCGCGGCCAGGGGGTCGTACTTTGCGGCCGGGGGGTCGTACTTCGCGGCCAGGGGGTGGTACTTCGCGGCCAGGGGGTCGTACTTCGTGGCCAGGGGGTCGTACTCCCCGGCCAAGGGGTCGTACTTCGCGGTCAGGGGGTTGTACCTCGCGGCCAGGGGGTCGTACTTCGCGGCCAAGTACTCACCTAATTGTGCTTGCGGGGGTTGAGCTTTGGCTCTTTGGTCAAGTGGTCGTACTTCGTGGCCAGGGGGTCGTACTTCGTGGCCAGGGGGTCGTACTTCGTGGCCAGGGGGTCGTACTTCGTGGCCAGGGGGTCGTACTTCGTGGCCAGGGGGTCGTACTTCGTGGCCAGGGGGTCGTACTTCGTGGCCAGGGGGTCGTACTTCGACCGACACTGCCGGGCAGTGTGTCCTGTGTCTGCCATTCATAGTCTGCCACTCACAGGAGTGGCAGACTCTGGTGGTGACCTCACAAGATCATTGACCCTACACCTCGGGTGAGTTCCTGCAGTGGCCGGCAGTGTGTTCCGCTTGCAATAAGCTGCGAATAACCTTGCAGTAACTTCTCCGGCCCCGTCCACGGCGGTCTCCGGGGTTGGAGGTCCCTGTGCCCTTCTTCATCACCTTCGAGGTCAACCCCGGAACTCACAGTTCCTGCGACGGCGCTGGAACCAATCGTATTGGCGTATGCCTTTCCATTGGAGACTTTCAGCGCCGTGGAGAGGGGGGACCTGCTGCCTGGGTAACAGCTTCTCCCCGATTCAGCCTACCCTGGCTTTGCGCCCTGGTGAGGCCACTCCAGACCGACAACCAGAGCGCAAGTCCATAGTCTCCTGAGACTGATGGATGCAATAGAAAACGCAGACATTTGTGAGCCATTACTTGGCACAGTAGGCTACATTTGTGAGCCGATACTTGGCGCAGTAGGCTACATTTGTGAGCCGATACTTGGCGCAGTAGGCTACATTTGTGAGCCGATACTTGGCACAGTAGGCTACATTTGTGAGCCGTTACTTGGCACAGTAGGCTACATTTGTGAGCCGTTACTTGGCACAGTAGGCTACATTTGTGAGCCGTTACTTGGCACAGTAGGCTACATTGTGAGCCGTTACTTGGCACAGTAGGCTACATTTGTGAGCCGATACTTGGCGCAGTAGGCTACATTTGTGAGCCGATACTTGGCGCAGTAGGCTACATTTGTGAGCCGTTACTTGGCACAGTAGGCTACATTGTGAGCCGTTACTTGGCACAGTAGGCTACATTTGTGAGCCGTTACTTGGCACAGTAGGCTACATTTGTGAGCCGTTACTTGGCACAGTAGGCTACATTTGTGAGCCGTTACTTGGCACAGTAGGCTACACTTGTGAGCCGTTACTTGGCACAGTAGGCTACATTTGTAACGATGGTTTCCATTACGTAAAGAACGTGACACAATAACACACACACACTGGTGAAGGGGTTTTCTCCGCCTGTAATACTCTTACTTTTTATTTAAAACAGAAAAAAATGGATAATGTCTGGTTACATGATTATTACACGTCCTCACCGTCAGGCCCTCACAGTCAGGCCCTCACAGTCACGCCCTCACAGTCAGGCCCTCACAGTCAGGCCCTCACCGTCAGGCCCTCACCGTCACGCCCTCACCGTCAGGCCCTCACAGTCACGCCCTCACCGTCAGGCCCTCACAGTCAGGCCCTCACAGTCAGGCCCTCACCGTCAGGCCCTCACAGTCAGGCCCTCACAGTCAGGCCCTCACAGTCAGGCCCTCACCGTCAGGCCCTCACAGTCAGGCCCTTACAGTCAGGCCCTCACAGTCAGGCCCTCACAGTCAGGCCCTCACCGTCAGGCCCTCACCGTCAGGCCCTCACAGTCAGGCCCTCACCGTCAGGCCCTCACAGTCAGGCCCTGACCGTCAGGCCCTGACCGTCAGGCCCTCACAGTCAGGCCCTCACAGTCAGGCCCTCACAGTCAGGCCCTCACCGTCAGGCCCTCACAGTCAGGCCCTCACAGTTAGGGCCTCACAGTCAGGCCCTCACAGTCAGGCCCTCACCGTCAGGCCCTCACCGTCACGCCCTCACCGTCAGGCCCTCACAGTCACGCCCTCACCGTCAGGCCCTCACAGTCACGCCCTCACCGTCAGGCCCTCACAGTCAGGCCCTCACAGTCAGGCCCTCACCGTCAGGCCCTCACCGTCACGCCCTCACCGTCACGCCCTCACCGTCAGGCCCTCACAGTCAGGCCCTCACAGTCAGGCCCTCACAGTCAGGCCCTCACCGTCAGGCCCTCACAGTCAGGCCCTCACAGTCAGGCCCTCACCGTCAGGCCCTCACAGTCAGGCCCTCACAGTCAGGCCCTCACAGTCAGGCCCTCACCGTCAGGCCCTCACCGTCAGGCCCTCACAGTCAGGCCCTCACAGTCAGGCCCTGACCGTCAGGCCCTGACCGTCAGGCCCTCACAGTCAGGCCCTCACAGTCAGGCCCTCACAGTCAGGCCCTCACAGTCAGGCCCTCACCGTCAGGC
The DNA here is from genome assembly GCA_020271785.1 of Procambarus virginalis. NCBI lineage: Eukaryota > Metazoa > Arthropoda > Malacostraca > Decapoda > Cambaridae > Procambarus > Procambarus virginalis. Next base: position 52,433 of record WNGS01157798.1, read on the forward strand.
CCTCACCGTCAGGCCCTCACAGTCAGGCCCTCACAGTCAGGCCCTGACCGTCAGGCCCTGACCGTCAGGCCCTCACAGTCAGGCCCTCACAGTCAGGCCCTCACAGTCAGGCCCTCACAGTCAGGCCCTCACAGTCAGGCCCTCACCGTCAGGCCCCTGACAGCGTGCTGACACTTGGAGCGTGTCAGCACGCCAACACAAGGAGGTAAGGACAGACAGTGGGGGTAAGGGAGGGAGGGTTAAGGGAGGGCTTAGGGAGGGAGGGTTAGGGGAGAGGTAAGGGAGAGGGGGTTTAGGGAGGGGTTTTTGTGGGGGGTGGTGTTTGGGGGGGGGCAAGCTAGGGTAACAGCATTGCATTAAAGAAAACGTGACTCGTGAGTTACTTATAAAAATATCAGGTAATAATTATAGTTAATGCCGGAGGTGGAGAGGCAGAGGAGGAGTGGCGATGTTTAGTGCGGGCTCCGCAGTGCAGCGGTGGGGGGCGGGGGGAGGGGGGGGTGTGGGGGTGAGGGGCGGGGGGAGGGGGTGTGGGGGGGGGGCGGGGGAGATTGACGGGGAGGAGGGAGCTGTGAGGGGATGGACAAAGGAAGAAAAGAATGAGAAGAAGAGAGAGATGTAGAGTGAGACAAAGACAGAAGAAAAAAGAGACACTGAAGGATGGAGTGAAAGAGAGAGAGAGAGAGAGAGAGAGAGAGAGAGAGAGAGAGAGNGGGAAGTAAGGAAGTTGTTACAAGAGTTGGATGTGACAAAGGCTATAGGCCCAGATGGAATCTCCCCTTGGATACTAGGAAGGAGCAGAAGAACTGTGCCTACCACTCTCCATAGTGTATAAACAAATCTCTGGTAACTAGGGAACTGCCAGAAATTTGGAAAGCAGCTAATGTAGTCCCGATATAAGAAAAAGGAATAGACAGGAGGCACTGAACTACAGGCCAGTGTCCCTAACCTGCATACCATGCAAGCTGATGGAGAAGATTGTGTGAAGAAAGCTAGTGGAACACCTGGAGCGAAGGAACTTTGTAACACAGCATCAACATGGGTTCAGGGATGGCAGGTCCTGCCTCACATGGTTAATCGAATTCTACGACCAGGCAACAAAAATAAGGCAAAAAAGAGAGGGATGGGCAGACTGCATATTTTTGGATTGCCAGAAAGCCTTTGATACAGTACCACACAAGAGGCTAGTGAAAAAGCTGGAGATGCAGGCTGGAATGAAAGGGAAGGTACTCTTTTGGATAAGGGAGTACCTAAGCAACAGGAGACAACGAATCACTGTGAGGGGTGAGGTCTCAGATTGGCGAGACGTTACAAGTGGAGTGCCACATGGGTCAGTCCTTGGACCTATACTGTTTCTAATATATGTAAATGATCTCCCAGAGGGTATAGACTCGTTTCTCTCATTATTTGCTGATGACGCAAAAATTATGAGGAGGATTGAAACAGAGGATGATAGTAGAGGCTACAAGATGACCTAGACAGACTGAATGAATGGTCCAACAAATGGCGGCTCAAGTTCAACCCGAGTAATGCAAAGTAATGAAACTAGGCAGTGGAAACAGGAGGCCAGACACAGGATACAGAATAGGAGATGAAGTACTTAATGAAACGGACAGAGAGAATGATCTAGGAGTTGATATCACACCAAACCTGTCTCCTGAAGCCCACATAAAAAAATTACGTCTGCGGTATATGCGAGGCCTTGCAACTTGCCACACATGAGCTCCTGTACCTTGCAACATGCCATATGTATACCACATACGTAAGACCAATCCTGGAGTATGCAGCCCCAGCATGGAGCCCGTATACCTTGTCAAGAACAAGACGAAGCTGGAAAAAGTTAGGTATGCCACTAGATATGCCACTAGACTAGTCCCGGAACTAAGAGGCATGAGTTACGAGGAAAGGCTGCGAGAGATGCACCGTACGAGACTGGAAGACAGAAGAGTAAGGGGAGACATGAGCACTACCTACAAAATCCTCAGGGGTATTGACAGGGTAGACAAGGATAAACTATTCAACACTGGTGGGACGCGAACAAGGGGACACAGGTGGAAACTGAGTACCCACATGAGCCACAGAGACGTTAGAAGGAACTTTTTCAGTGTCAGAGTAGTTAACGGATGGAATGCATTAGGCAGTGATGTGGTGGAGGCTGACTCCATACACAGATTTAAATGTAGATATGATAGAGCCCAGTAGGCTCAGGAATCTGTACACCAGTTGATTGACGGTTGAGAGGCGGGACCAAAGAGCCAAAGCTCAACCCACGCAAGCACAAATAGGTGAGTACAAATAGGTGAGTACACACACACACACACACACACACACACAACTGTGTGTGTGTGTGAATTGTGAATTGATGTGAATTGTGTGAATTGCCCAGTTGCTGGATGAAGGCAAATGTTGTACCGATTTCCAAGAAAGGAGATAAGGAGGAGGCACTTAACTACAGACCCATATCACTGACAAGCATCCCTTGCAAAATACTTGAAAAAATAATTAGACTACGACTGGTTGCATACCTGGAGAACGTTAGGTTTGTGAACAAACATCAACATGGGTTCTGGACAGGGAAATCATGCCTAACAAACCTTTTGGAATTCTATGATAAAATAACAAGGATAAGGCAGGACAGAGAAGGCTGGGCAGACTGCATATTTCTTGACTGCCAAAAGGCCTTTGATACAGTACCGCACATGAGACTGCTATACAAACTTGAGAGGCAGGCAGGAGTAAGCGGAAAGGCCCTAGAATGGGTGAAGAACTACCTAACAGGAAGGAGCCAGAGAGTAATGGTAAGGGGCGAGAAGTCGGACTGGCAAACAGTAACAAGTGGAGTACCTCAAGGATCGGTGCTGGGACCAATTCTATTTCTAATTTACGTAAATGACATGTTTACAGGAGTAGAATCATACATGTCAATGTTTGTGGATGAAGCAAAATTAATGAGAAGAGTTGTGACAGATGAAGATTGCAGGATCCTCCAAGAGGACCTGGACAGGTTGCAGAGATGGTCAGAGAAATGGCTACTGGAGTTTAACACGAGTAAATGTAAAGTTATGGAAATGGGATCAGGCGATAGACGTCCAAAGGAACAGTAAACAATGAAGGGGAACAGCCTACCTGTGATGATTCGAGAAAGAGACCTGGGAGTGGACGTAACACCTAACCTAACCTCTAGGGCACATGTAAATAGGATAACAACAGCGGCATACTCTACACTGGCGAAAGTTAGAACATCATTCAGAAACCTAAGTGAGGAGGCTTTAAGGGCGCTTTACACTGCCAACGTGAGGCCAGTCTTAGAGTATGCTGCGCCATCATGGCGTCCCCACCTGAAGAAACGCATAAGGAAACTGGAAAAGGTCCAAAAGTTTGCGACGAGGCATGTCCCAGAGTTACGAGGGATGGAATATGAAGAGTGCCTAAAGGAACTGAACCTTACGACACTAGAAAAAAGAAGGGAGAGAGGAGATATGATAGGAACATATAAAATACTCAGGGGAATTGACAAAATGGAAATAGATAAAAAGTTCACACATAATAATAACAGAACGAGGGACATGGGTGGAAGCTGGAAACTCAGATGAGTCACAGAGATGTTAGGAAGTTTTCTTTTAGCGTGAGAGTAGTGGGAAAATGGAATGCACTTAAGGAACAGGTTGTGGAAGCAAATACTATTCATAATTTTAAAACTAGATATGATAGGGAAATGGGACAGGAGTCATTGCTGTAAACAACCGATGGCTGGAAAGGTGGGATCCAAGAGTCAATGCTCGATCCTGCAAGCACAAACAGGTGAGTATAAATAGGTGGGCACACACACACACACAAACACACACACATGTGCCAGTTTTAAACGCAGCGTCCTCTAAGTCTATATCACTATATACCTAAATGCATATATACTCAAATTCATCCCTCCCCCTATAGAACACCCATACATACATACTCTATACGGGTAAGAATACATAGCCGCCGGTAGACACCCAATCCTTACACCACTGGTGGCTCCTGCAAACAATTTATGTTTGTTTTGATTCCGACGTTTACAGCGAGTGCTTGTTTGTCACGCCTTGAGGCCGGCCGTGGCTTTACGGCCCACATTTACCTTAAGGAAGATTCACGACTGCTTCGCGGTCAAAGATTATACCCACAAAATATTGTCTGGATTTTTACCCACCTGGCTATCGTAGTGTTCAGGGATGCGTCGTTTAGGGCTGTGTCAGGGATATGTCGTTAAGGGCTGTGTGTCAGGGATATGTTGTTTAGGGCTGTGTGTCAGGGATATGTCGTTTAGGGCTGTGTGTCAGGGATATGTCGTTTAGGGCTGTGTGTCAGGGCTATATCGTTTAGGGCTGTGTGTCAGGGATATGTCGTTTAGGGCTGTGTCAGGGATATGTCGTTTAGGGCTGTGTGTCAGGGATATGTCGTTTAGGGCTGTGTGTCAGGGATATGTCGTTTAGGGCTGTGTCAGGGATATGTCGTTAAGGGCTGTGTATCAGGGATATGTCGTTTAGGGCTGTGTGTCAGGGATATGTCGTTTAGGGCTGTGTGTCAGGGATATGTCGTTTAGGGCTGTGTCAGGGATATGTCGTTAAGGGCTGTGTGTCAGGGATATGTCGTCTAGGGCTGTGTGTCAGGGCTGTGTCAGGGATATGTCGTTAAGGGCTGTGTGTCAGGGATATGTCGTCTAGGGCTGTGTCGTCCAGGGCTGTGTCAGAGACACACAGGGCCCAGCCCTGACCCTATACACAAGAGATAAGTCTTACCTCTCCCGGATCCCAGACTTTATGGCACCGTTTATCACCGGGATTAATAGCTGAATTTGTCTGTTGTCTTCCCCAAGACGGATGCATAGGACCCTCCACCACAGTCTGGTGGATCAGTCATGCACTGGACCGCTTCTGCGTTTATAAGAGTAATATAGCCCGTCCTCACAATTCGCAATTCCGTTGAAAAGATGCAACTGTTTCGCCGATCCAAAAAAGTGTTCGATCCCAAGCAACGCTCCTAACGTATCGAGGCGGATGCATATAGAAAGCGTTATTATTACGGTGCTTTGGCTGAAACTAATACGTCGCATTTTTAACGGATTGGCAGAGAACGTAAACAAATGTGACGGATCAGGTGGGAGGACGAGCTGGAAGACTCTTGAAACCTGGCACAGGCTTGTTAGGGTGGTCGATAACTTGTGTTATGTGATGGATTTGCCAGGCTGTGATTGATCTACCAGGCTGTGATGGAAACGCTCCGGCAGAGGGTAATCTATTTAGGGTAATGTATTATGGTTGAGTTAGTGAGGATCGCCAGACTCTCTCATTTGTCCAACGGCTCGTTGTCTCATTTGTCCAAGAATAGAACTCTTGGTCGTCTCATTTGTCCAAGAATAGAACTCTTGGTCGTCTCATTTGTCCAAGAATAGAACTCTTGGTCGTCTCATTTGTCCAAGAATAGAACTCTTGGTCGTCTCATTTGTCCAAGAATAGAACTCTTGGTCGTCTCATTTGTCCAAGAATAGAACTCTTGGTCGTCTCATTTGTCCAAGAATAGAACTCTTGGTCGTCTCATTTGTCCAAGAACGGAAAGCTACACTGTCTGGGGTGAGGACCATCCCGGAGTAGTGTTAGGGACCACCAGGCTCAGTCTTGCTCCAGACACACCTGGGGGTCTCAAGTCAGGCTCCAGACACACCTGGAGGTCTCAAGTCAGGCTCCAGACACACTTGGGGGTCTCAAGTCAGGCTCCAGACACACCTGGAGGTCTCAAGTCTTGCTCCAGACACACCTGGGGGTCTCAAGTCTTGCTCCAGACACACCTGGGGGTCTCAAGTCAGGCTCCAGACACACCTGGAGGTCTCAAGTCTTGCTCCAGACACACCTGGGGGTCTCAAGTCTTGCTCCAGACACACCTGGGGGTCTCAAGTCAGGCTCCAGACACACCTGGAGGTCTCAAGTCTTGCTCCAGACACACCTGGGGGTCTCAAGTCAGGCTCCAGACACACCTGGAGGTCTCAAGTCAGGCTCCAGACACACCTGGAGGTCTCAAGTCAGGCTCCAGACACACCTGGGGGTCTCAAGTCAGGCTCCAGACACACCTGGGGGTCTCAAGTCAGGCTCCAGACACACCTGGAGGTCTCAAGTCAGGCTCCAGACACACCTGGGGGTCTCAAGTCAGGCTCCAGACACACCTGGAGGTCTCAAGTCAGGCTCCAGACACACCTGGAGGTCTCAAGTCAGGCTCCAGACACACCTGGGGGTCTCAAGTCAGGCTCCAGACACACCTGGGGGTCTCAAGTCAGGCTCCAGACACACCTGGGGGTCTCAAGTCAGGCTCCAGACACACCTGGAGGTCTCAAGTCAGGCTCCAGACACACCTGGGGGTCACAAGTCAGACTCCAGACACACCTGGGGGTCACAAGTCAGGCTCCAGACACACCTGGGGGTCACAAGTCAGGCTCCAGACACACCTGGGGGTCTCAAGTCAGGCTCCAGACACACCTGGGGGTCTCAAGTCAGGCTCCAGACACACCTGGGGGTCACAAGTCAGGCTCCAGACACACCTGGGGGTCTCAAGTCAGGCTCCAGACACACCTGGGGGTCTCAAGTCAGGCTCCAGACACACCTGGGGGTCACAAGTCAGGCTCCAGACACACCTGGGGGTCTCAAGTCAGGCTCCAGACACACCTGGAGGTCACAAGTCAGGCTCCAGACACACCTGGGGGTCACAAGTCAGGCTCCAGACACACCTGTGGGTCTCAAGTCAGGCTCCAAACACACCTGGGGGTCTCAAGTCAGGCTCCAAACACACCTGGGGGTCTCAAGTCAGGCTCCAAACACACCTGGGGGTCACAAGTCAGGCTCCAAACACACTTGGGGTCTCAAGTCAGGCTCCAGACACACCTGGGGGTCACAAGTCTTGCTCCAGACACACCTGGGGGGTCACAAGTCTTGCTCCAGACACACCTGGGGGTCAGAAGTCAGGCTCCAGACACACCTGGGGGTCAGAAGTCAGGCTCCAGACACACCTGGGGTCACAAGTCAGGCTCCAGACACACCTGGGGTCTCAAGTTAGGCTCCAGACACACCTGAGGGTCTCAAGTCAGGCTCCAGACACACCTGGGGTCTCAAGTTAGGCTCCAGACACACCTGGGGGTCTCAAGTCAGGCTCCAGACACACCTGGGGGTCACAAGTCAGGCTCCAAACACACCTGGGGTCTCAAGTCAGGCTCCAAACACCCTGGGGGTCTCAAGTCAGGCTCCAGACACACCTGGGGGTCTCAAGTCAGGCTCCAAACACACCTGGAGGTCTCAAGTCAGGCTCCAAACACACCTGGGGGTCACAAGTCAGGCTCCAGACACACCTGGGGGGTCACAAGTCACTAATGGACCGCGCTGCAAGAGGATAATATCCAGTCGGTATTGCGTGTACGTGTTGCGAGTTGCCCAGGGGCGCAGGTTCGATCCCATCACAGCACCACAATACATTCCCAAAGATGCATCTCCTGCCTGTGTCTCAATTGAAACATATTTGCCCAATACCTTGACATGCCTGAAATCCCCGCAAAACGAAAAATGTAGATTTTGCTTCTAGTTCCTTTATCTATAATAATATACTGGAGTATGATTGAGAGATATGATCCCAAGCATCGCGGCACTTCTCACTGTGTGTTCATGCAGACGAGTTTAACACTGTCAGAATGTGACTTATTCTCTTGGAGCTGGAGTAAAGCGTCCTCCCTCAAGGAGGAGGAGGTGGTGGTGGCAAAGATGGCGTCGAGGGAGTGTCATATGGGGTCAAAACTGGCACTAGTGTCACTTTAGCCTCCACACCTGGCATTAGTCCCCCCCCCCCCCCTCCCCCACCAGCTCTGGCCCCCACAGTAGAGGGGTCGTCGGCTCTGCTGGCCTCCCCAGCAGAGGCGTCGTCGGCTCTGCTGGCCTCCTTACCATCTGCGTTTAGTGTCCTGATGGATTTGTGATTTAATCCATGTGCTGATCAAACGGGGGGGGGGGGACTATGTGGAAATTCATGTCTGGTGTGTTATTTCCTCGAGATAACGCCGGGGTTCGAACCCTGAAGGTTCAAGTGATTTGGGGAGGGGGTTGGGTTGATCGTTTCTTCGCTCCGTTCTTATATCCCAGCTCCTTGTTCTTATATCCCAGCTCCTTGTCCTTATATCCCAGCTCCTTGTCCTTATATCCCAGCTCCTTGTTCTTATATCCCAGCTCCTTGTCCTTATATTCCAGCTCCTTGTCCTTATATTCCAGCTCCTTGTCCTTATATCCCAGCTCCTTGTCCTTATATCCCAGCTCCTTGTCCTTATATTCCAGCTCCTTGTCCTTATATCCCAGCTCCTTGTCCTTATATCCCAGCTCCTTGTCCTTATATTCCAGCTCCTTGTCCTATATCCCAGCTCCTTGTCCCCATATCCAAGCTCCTTGTCCTTATATCCCAGCTCCTTGGTCCCATATCCCAGCTCCTTGGTCCCATATCCCAGCTCCTTGTCCTTATATCCCAGCTCCTTGGTCCCATATCCCAGCTCCTTGTCCCCATATCCCAGCTCCTTGGCCCCATATCCCAGCTCCTTGTCCTCATATCCCAGCTCCTTGGCCCCATATCCCAGCTCCTTGTCCTCATATCCCAGCTCCTTGTCCTCATATCCCAGCTCCTTGTCCCCATATCCCAGCTCCTTGTCCTCATATCCCAGCTCCTTGTCCTCATATCCCAGCTCCTTGTCCCCATATCCCAGCTCCTTGTCCCCATATCCCAGCTCCTTGTCCTCATATCCCAGCTCCTTGTCCCCATATCCCAGCTCCTTGTCCTCATATCCCAGCTCCTTGTCCCCATATCCCAGCTCCTTGTCCTCATATCCCAGCTCCTTGTCCTCATATCCCAGCTCCTTGGTCACATATCCCAGCTCCTTGGTCACATATCCCAGCTCCTTGTCCTCATATCCCAGCTCCTTGTCCTCATATCCCAGCTGTAAGATCCGTGCCCCTGTGTGTGTGGCTTCAACGTCTCGGATAGGAAGCCCTTCATGAATATTTTGCCCACTTTCCTTCTCCCTCTCCATCCGTCTCTTTTTTTCTCTTCCCCTCACTTGAGCTGGACGGTAGAGCGACGGTCTCGCTTCATGCAGATCGGTGTTCAATCCCCGACCGTCCAAGTGGTTGGACCATTCCTTCCCCCTCCGTCCCATCCCTAATCCTTATCCTGACCCCCCTTCCTCAGTGCTATATAATCGTAATGGCGTGGTGCTTTCTCCTGACAGTTCCTTCCTTCCCATAAACAAGGAGCAGGATCTAACGAGCAGCTACCGGGAGCAGGATCTACGAGCAGCTACCTGGAGCAGGATCTACGAGCTGCAGTAACGCCATGTCAGGTAGATAAACATACCCCCCCCCCCAATACCCCTTTTGGTTAGGGAAAGTGTTATAAGAAAATTAGTGTGTTTATCGAATATTTTGGCGAAGTAACTTTGGCATTAACAGCACTGTCATAAATACATGTATCAGTGACCATTGACATGAGCAGCAGTGATTGGGGTCCGACGGCCAGTGTAAATTATCTGCAAGTAAACCCCATCAACTTTACATGGATTTATTTTCTCCCCCCCCCCCAGCCCACCCTTCATGTCTGTATGTGTCACCATGAGGGGACACACAGCACCACACCTTATCACTAAGAGTGCTGGACTGGGAGTCACGACTGCCGCTGAGTTTAGAGTAGTGCTCGGAGGCGCTGTGAGGCGAGCTGAGGTGGTGGCGACTTCCTTGAGGAAACTTTATGTCGGGCAGCTGGACCTTAGTAGCCGGTGAGTCCCGTGTCTCCGGGCACCCATGTCAGGGGGATTAGGGAGTGGTCGAGCTCTCTCACTCCCTGCTGAGGGCAAGGCCGGGCTCGGGGGAGGAACCTGCCCCGTGGGTAGACTGTGGTGCATCCCCCAGTGGTGAATACTGGCACCTGGTGACAAAAGGGTGCCAAGCTCTGCGCCAAGAGCCACATAATGGGGTACAGAGTCACATAATGGGGTACAGAGCCACATAATGGGTACAGAGTCACATAATGGGGTACAGAGTCACATAATGGGTAGAGATCACATAATGGGGTACAGAGCCACATAATGGGGGTTACAGCACATAATGGGGTACAGAGTCACATAATGGGGTACAGAGCCACATATGGGGTACAGACTAGGTCGCACGTAAGGGGTACAGAGCCACATATGGGGGTACAGAGCCACGTAATGGGGTCAGAGTACAATGGGTACGGCCACATAATGGGTACAGAGCACATAATGGGGTACAGAGCCACATAATGGGGTACAAGAGCTCACATAATGGGGTACAGAGCCACAATAATGGGGTACAAGCATGGTAGACCACATAATGGTGGTACAGAGCCACATAATGGGTACAGAGCCACATAATGGGTACAGAGCCACCATAATGGGTACAGAGCACACGTAATGGGGGTAGCAGAGCCACATAATGGGGGTACAGAGCCACGAAGTGGGGTACAGAGCCACATAATGGGAGTAACAGAGCCACATAATGGGGTACAGAGCCACGCTAATGGGGTACAGAGCCACATAATGGGTACAGAGCCACATAATAGGGGTTACAGAGCCACATAATGGGGTAGGGCACTATGTACGAGCACAGGGCAGAGCACATAATGGGGTACAGAGCCACATAATGGGGTACAAGAATGGGACAAGCCACATAATGGGGTACAGAGCCACATAATGGGTTCAGAATTCATAAAGCCAATCAAGTTACAGCACTGATCAGCTAGTAACATCAATTGTCAACATAAAGCTGAAGGAGAGAGGACAGAACCTGTGCTGAAAATGACTTATATGATCATGTGATGACACATACCCAACTTTCCTGCATGGATAATGTGCATGTCACCACGTCACCGCACAGTGGACCACACTGTGTGCGTTACACACTCGTGCAGTAGCCAACCGGTGCATCCGCCACTGATGGCGTTCCCACCAGGGCATGTCCACCCAGCCACCACTCAGGTGGTGCATGTCTCACCCAGCCACCACTCAGGTGGTGCATTCCCCGGTTTCATCCCAGCAACCGATGCTCACCACCCTCAGGTGGTGCATGTCCACGCCGGCTTCACCCAGCCACCCACTCAGGTGGTGCATGTTCACCCAGCCACCACTCAGGTTGTGCATGTTCACCAGCACCGCCGCCATTCAGCCACCACTCAGATGGTGCATGTTCACGCAGCCACCACTCAGGTAGTGCATGTTCACCCAGCCACCACTCAGGTAGTGCATGTTCACCCAGCCACCGGTAGGGTCACCAGCACACTCAGATGGTCCATGTTCAACCCAGCCACCACTCAGGTGGTGCATGTTCACCCAGCCACCACTCAGGTGGTGCATGTTCACCCAGCCACCACTCAGGTAGTGCATGTTCACCCAGCCACCATGTTGACCCAGCCACCATGTTCACCCAGCCACCACTCAGGTGGTGCATGTCCGCCCAGCCACCACTCAGGTGGTGCATGTTCACCCCAGCCACCACTCAGATGGTGCATGTTCACCCAGCCACCACTCAGGTGTGCATGTCCGCCCAGCCCCCACTCAGATGGTGCATGTTCACCCCAGCCCCCCACTCAGATGGTGCATGTTCACCCAGCCACCACTCAGATGGTGCATGTCCGCCCAGCCACCACTCAGGTGGTGCATGTTCACCCAGCCACCACTCAGGTGGTGCATGTTCACCAGCCACCACTCAGATGGTGCATGTTCACCCAGCCACCACTCAGATGGTGCATATTCACCCAGCCACCACTCAGATGGTGCATGTCACCCAGCCACCACTCAGGTGGTGCATGTTCACCCCAGCCACCACTCAGATGGTGCATGTTCACCCAGCCACCACTCAGATGGTGCATGTTCACCCAGCCACCACTCAGATGGTGCATGTTCACCCAGCCACCACTCAGGTGGTGCATGTTCACCCAGCCACCACTCAGATGGTTGCATGTTCACCCCAGCCACCACTCAGATGGTGCATGTTCACCCCAGCCACCACTCAGATGGTGCATGTCCGCCCAGCCACACTCAGATGGTGCATGTTCACACCCCAGCCACCACTCAGATGGTGCATGTTCACCCCAGCCACCACTCAGATGGTGCATGTCCGCCCAGCCACCACTCAAGTGGTGCATGTCCGCCCAGCCACCACTCAGATGGTGCATGACTGCGGACGACCGTTCGTGTGGACCCGATGTCATGCGCGAGGGAGGATTGGTGTCTGCGTCGTAACACTAATGGTCCGGCCGGCCCAGGCCAGGACTCAAAGAACACAGTGACCAGTAACTGAGCACCAACGCCACCCACCCATTAACATTTTCCTCCCCATACTATATAACTCGACCCTGAATTATTATTAGTAGTAGTAGCAGTAATATTATTACTGTTATTATTATTCTTTAATATAGGAAACTGTATGCGCTGATGACGCTATATTTAATATATATATGGTTATAATAACTACCCTTCATACCCAAACGCCTTGGCTGATTTACGAGT
>WNGS01157799.1:35683-49017 GCA_020271785.1 Procambarus virginalis
CAGCTGACTCTACTGCTACCGCTGTCCCTCAAAACCCTCGAATCTACCACCGAATCTTACTAGGTGGAGTTCCATAAGTTACAGAGGGAGGATCCTTCATTAACACCATTATTCTTCCAAGCTGAGACTCAACCTGACAGTATTCCTGTTTTTTCCTAGAGAATATGCTGCTTACCGCAGGTACAGACGCAGTAAGCTGAGGAGGATGACGATTGGCCAATGTCGAACAACTAGTGATTCCCCACCAGTCTACGGCCCGATATCTACACCTGGCCCACGGAGCACTTTCTCACTATGGTTTTAACAAAACCTACCACGGAATCAGACAAGACTACTACTGGCCAGGTATGGTTAAAGACGCAAACGTTACGTACAACAGTGTCATACATGTCAAATGGCAGGTAAACCTAACATCTCTATCCCCAAGGCTCCATGGACTCCTATCCAGGTGCCTGCGGAACCTTTCCACAGACTCATCATAGACTGTGTTGGTCCTTTACCCCGGACCAGTTCTGGCAACGCCTATATACTTAGCATCCTGTGTCCTACCACCAGATTCCCCATAGCAGTTCCAGTAAAGAACATTACGGCTGCTACTGTGGTGAAACAACTATTGAAGATCTTCACCCAGTATGGATTTCCAAGAGAGGTTCCAAGTGACTGTGGCACCAACTTCACCAGTGATCTCTTCAAGAAGACACTGGAAGAGTTCAACATCACACAGGTATTGTCCAGCCCCTATCATCCTGCTTCACAGGGTTCTCTTGAACGTAGTCATCAGACTATTAAAGCACTTCTAAAGAAATTTTGAAATGAAACTTGAAGGACTGGGATAAACAACTTGACCTCATTATGTGCATTTTCAGAAGTCTCCCCAATGAGTCTCTAGGAGTATCTCCTTATGAGATGCTCTACGGACATAAGTGCCGTACTCCTCTCTAAGCTTTTAAAGACTCTTGTTATGATCTCAGCCTGCAGGAGAAACGAGTCTCCCCCTTGAGAGTTATTCAGCAAGCCTGACCTAACTGGAAGGTGCAGGAATTATAGAGGCGATAACACAGATGTAAGATGGTGTGTTGGATTTAAATAAAAATTTGAGAATATGGGCAATGAACTAGAAAACAGATAAATGACTGGTTAGAAGATGTGGACAAGTTGCTGGAGGTGTGAGGCTCGCTTTGGGAGAGCCTTGACCTCACTTGAGGCCAGACTTCGCAGGGGAAAAGCCGCGCTTCGTCGAGCTCCCGCCAGAAGGGACCCCTAGCGATATTATCTCCAAGAGAAGAGAAGGTGCAGACGTTCCAGCTGTTGAATCGAGCTGAAGACGTTGCGGTCTCAAGTCCTGGACGGCGAGGAGAGAGTATTAAGCCGCCCAGTGACAGTTTTGTGGGCTGTGACAAGCGCCCTGGTCAGACGTTGTCAGAGGGAGAAGCGCCCTCGACCAGATAATCTGTGGTAAGCCCGATTTAAGCCAGTTCATAGTGTTTGCTTGTAGTTGGTCGTGTGCCCAGCGACAGTAGCAATGTTTATTTACAAGTTAAACATGTTTTGGTAAGGCAGAGAGCCTAAAATAAGAGAGTGAAGTGGGAGGAGCGCGGAGCGACATCCGTCTTCTCTGAGCGCTGGCGGGCAACTGAAGGAGCCCGGCTCCTGAGGGAGGAGGCCCCTCCCAGCGTGAGTGAGGCTCGCCCAGCGAGGTGGCGCATGGACCCACCCACGGGGGAGTCCACTCTCGCTAAATGTTGAGGACAGATAGGGAGTGGAGGCAAAGATATTGTGTGATTAATTTTGTTTATGAGTTAAAGGGGAAACATTTTATTGGAGTGCAAATGGGTTGCAGGTTTGTTCTTTGGGGAAGAAGTTGCTGAGGACTTCGAAGCCAGCACAGAGGGAGTAGTTGGTGAGACTCCAAGGCAGTGGAGGAGAGGACCTCGAGCTGTGAGGAGAAGCAGTGAGGAGGAGTGTCACGTGCTTCTGCAGAGGTGGTGAAGTGCCACAGTTATTCGAGGAAACTTTATGGTGCAGCAGCCAGGAGAGCTGTGGATGATCCTAATAGGAGTAGGGAAGCACCATAGTTGTTCAAGGAATCTTCATGGTAGCAGCCTGGAGGAGCTGCAGAGGATCCTGGTGTTTAAGCCCTGAGGAACCTGAAGTTGTCAGGGTAGTGAAATAGTTCTAAATGATCACTTGTATGGAGGTGAGAGTATTTGTCATTAGCGTGAACGACGCAGTGAGAGGTGAGTGATCGTTTGCCATTTATGTGCCAAGAAGTGTATATTGAAGTTTAGAGCTACAGACGTAGGCAGGAGTACCTACAGATATATATGTATTCTAAGACTGATAGAATGGTCGATTGATTCGTTGTGTGGCACGGATCATTTATACTATATATATATATATGTATGTTATTGCATTCAAATGCTGATTTGCCTTATATGTGTTATAGGTATATATATATATGTATACATTCTCTTGATGGTAGTGTAACATTATATTGTAAGACTTAATCTACTTGAGGAGGTTGATAATATTAGGTAATACCAAGAGATAGGATACCACTTAGCAAGCTGAGGATAGAGTTCTGATGGTGTTGGAGTGCAACCTGATTATAATAGTACAGAGTATAGGATTCATCATATTATTATATGTATGCGTGTATTGTATATGTACTTCGTCCAGTAAATGTATCCAAATTTGCTGGTGTTTGCACTTGTCCCAGTGAGGCTTCCCAGGAAATAGTAAAGAAGGAGAGAGAGAGCAAGAAACAGGAACCACTGCTGTGGACAGGGTAAGACAGAAGTCTAGTAAGACAAAGGGGATTGAGGAGGTCATATTCCATAAGGAGAGAGTGGGGAGTCACAGCGGCTCGAGTGGGTGTGTGCACGTGACAACAAGGCTGCGTGTTGGAGCCGCATCCCCTAAACGTGTGACGTTGAGCCCCTCTCCAAGAGCCAGAAGTGCCTAGTGTGATCTCCTAGTGAAATATGAGCATTTGTCGAGTTGTGGGTGGGTGGTCCGTCAGCGGTAACACCACCCAAACCACCACCGCAACACTCTCTACGTAATGCCACCTTCATTGACCCTCAGAATGTGCCCCAGTTTCTTCAAAACTTAAAACACATTCTAGAGAGAGTACGTAAATTTGCTAATGACAATCTATTGAAAGCTCAGGAGAGGAGGAAGACTCATTACGACCAAAGCAGCAAAATAAGGAAATTTAAACCAGGAGACTTCGTGTTGGCATATTTTCCTATCCCAAGTTCTCCATTGCAAAACAAGTTTTCAGGACCCTACCGCATCAAGAAGTGCAGAAACAACCAGAACTACGTTCTTGAGACTCCAGATAGGCGGCAGAAGACCCAGTTGTGCTACGTCAACCTCCTGAAGCAGTATCAAGGTACTCCCCCCACTGTGTTGGTATCATCCCCATTCAGAGGTCCATACCTCCACAGCGAGACCTTCCCTGCCTCTCCTCCCGAAAGCACTAACACTGAGTCAGTGCCTTCCAACTCGGAAATCCTAACAGATCTTCATACCTATTTACAGGACTATAATAGTGCTCCTTTGCCATGTTCTAGTCCCATTCTCGCCTCGCCAGATATCACGAAGCCTTTCATCCTCCAAGTCGACGCCAGTGATACCGGCATCGGGGGCGTCCGGATGCAACAACGAGGTGAGGAGGTTCTACCTGTTAGCTACTATAGCTACAAGTTAAAACCACACCAGAAGAATTACCGCACTATCGAAAAGGAGCTACTCTCCATCGTCCTGAATTTGCAGCACTTTGCATCGTACCTACAAGGTGCTCGGTCTACCACCATCTACTCGGACCACCATCCCTACGCTTCTTGCAGCAAGCCCAATTCAACATTCAACGACTTCTACGATGGGCTTTATATCTGCAGAATTTCAACCTGGAGATCTTCTACATCAAGGGTTCTGACAACATCATAGCAGACGCCCTCTCCAGAGTCTATGAGGTAGAGGCAGCTCCACCTACCACTCTACCATCTGAAGAAGTAACTTGATCCGTAAGAGCAGGCTTTGGGGGAGAGTTGTGATGATAATCTCTTTCAAAAGAGATTGAGCCTGCTCTTCCCTATATAAAGTTACTTACATATATACAAGAATAAGATGCTACCTTCAAGATACGTCTACCAGTAGCACAAAACGTTTTGACCAGGAGGCAAAACGTACCCCCAACTCCACACTCCCTCCACGCCGGCTCGTCCGTCGTCAACCAGCAAACAACCATTCCCAGCCTGCCTGCTTCTGATTGGTGACCAGCCGACTGCACACCTGCACCTCAGTGAGTCGATGTCTGGGCTTGATCCAGCCATTGAAGTCAGAATATTCTTGTGCTCTCAAGCTGTGAACAACCAATTGATATACGTCCTGTTTATTGGTGGAGGTTCTAAGCTGGCGCCCATATTCTCAGCACCTTTATTGCATTTTTGTCTTTATATTATTCCTAGAGTAAATTATCCCTATTCTTCATTTTTATGTTATATTTTTTGACTTGTTTGTTTGCACTGTACATAGCCAAGGGATTGTCTTTGTTATTGATTTACTATCTATTTAATTAAAGCTTCATTGTTCATACTATGTGTTTTGTGTGTCTTCCCTTACTTTACAACAGAGAACAGCCAAGCAGTCTCTTTTTTTTTTGTAAATGTGACAGGCATTGACACCAGCCATTAGGAAGACTACATCTACACTCCTACGTTTTCCTGTCACAGTATATATATATATATATATATATATATATATATATATATATATATATATTCTCATTGAATATGACTGCATATTCTGTATTTTCTGTATTTACTATCTTCTGATTTAGGGCTTCTATCCCTCTAACTATTTTCCTAGCTTCAGGGCTTAGCTGAAAGAAGAGTTCTCCATAACTCATTTTCGTTATTTCAAGGTGAAGAAAAAAGTGAACTGCTATAAAATGTATTACACTTATTTATACAATTTGCACAACGTTTCGAACCTCCATGGTTCATTCTCAAGTGAAAAGAAATTACAGAACTCGTTGATTTATACACGTACTGGGTAAGGTGATAAGACAATAAAGGTAAAAACAAGGGTGATACATAGGGGATAAATGGAGGCGAAGCACATAAGAACATAAAAACATAAGAATAAAGGTAACTGCGGAAGGCCTATTGGCCCATTCGAGGCAGCTCCTATCTACATACAAAGATTAATCAGGTGTAATTGGCCTGTTATATTGAACAGTGACTTCTGTGTTGGCATCGTTATGTTCTGGTCTTGTCCTTACTCTCATGGTGAGTAGAGTAGATAGTTCAGTGATATGGGTGTTCATGGTAGGTCGTTCTATTCTTATGTGAATTGCTTCAAGAATTTGTAATCTTCTTGCATCTTGGGTTTTGTCTATTATACAGGTATTTTTGTTCAACATTTCTCTTGTTAGGGTGATGTCATGGGCTTATCTCATGTGATTCCTGGGGACACCGGATGGAAGATGACATGTCAAACGCCTCGTCAGCTTGGTCGACGTCATACCTATGTACGTAGATTGAAGGTTACATCTTTCGTGGGGCAAGTGTACATGTATACAGCGCTTGACTGCTGTAGAGGGTTCTCTGTCGGCTTCTGGCTGATTTTAATAAGGAGGTCGGTAGTCTTCTTTGTTTTATAGAATATGATCAGGTCTATTTTTTTGTCAGGAATAGAGCTTTTTCTCCTTACGAATTATTTCCTTTATTATTCTTTCTTCTTTTTTATGTTCACTATACATAGTTGATTTGTAATATAATTTTATTGGAGGTGTTGTGGCTTCTGTACTAGGTTCAGTCTTGTACCATCGGTACAGGTGTCTTCTTATAGCGGTGTTTATTTCCGTGTTGCTATATCCGTTGTTCACCAATACCTGAGATATTCTTTCAAACTCTCTACTTACTTACCACACTCTACGAGTGTGTAAGCGCTCGACGAATATAAGCATTGAAAACAATGGTTTTGTATCTTTGTGGGCACTCACTCTTACCGTTCAGGCATAATCCTATGTTGGTAGGTTTTGTATATACGCTGGTGCTTAAAGAGGTTCCTTTTTTGTTATTAGTACATCTAAGAAACGCAGACTGTTATTTTCACTATTTTCATGTGTAAATCGGAGTACTGACTCTCTCTCTAGATGGCTTTTCAGATCAATTAGTTCATCTGAGTCTTTTACTATGACGAATAGGTCGTCTACATAACGGCAGTACACAGTTGGTTTTTGTCTACTGCTGAAGACTCTATCTTCGATGGTTCCCATGTAAAAATTAGCGAATAATACTCCAAAGAGGGAGCGATAATTAATAAAGCAAAATTACGCCTTCACATGCCCGCTTGGGGACTGTAAGCCCCAAAGAACTTAGTATATGCAAGACAACAACGTCTCTTTCTAGGCGATTAACTCTGCACAAACAACAGGGACCCATCAAGGAACATATAATCTTCTCTCACAACCAGACCATCACCGGAGAAATCTTAACAAGCAACACAGAAATCATCGATAAATACAGCGATAACAGGAGACTCGATATCAGCAAGGCACTACACATTAAAAAGTCAATACCAGCAATTAACAGCCAATTAATGCACAACTATATTTTACCCACTTCAAAACCCCGAACCAACATGGAAGCAGCAGGAGGAAGTATGTGTCAGTAGGCATTCTGCAGTAACTTCCGTTCTTATGTTCTCATACCCAATTTATACTCATTGATTCGTGTTCTGTCATAGCTTTATCACCTCACCCAAAACTTTTGTGTAATATCACCTCACCTAAAACGAATATATGTATGAATATATTTTATGTGTAAACAAGGAGGCGCACTTCTCCTGTGCCAGGTAAGTCTACTACGGGCGGTGAAACGTTGAAAGAGACGTTGTTGTGTTGCATATATACTGAGTTCTTTGGGGCTTACAGTCCCCAACCAGGCATGTGAAGGCGTAGATAACGTGGGCGTACAGGATTCCTTAACCGCTTGATCAACACGACCAAACAAAAGAGGATGGTAGCCGAGGTTATTTCCATCCCCTCGCCGGCACTCAGTTGGTAATCTTGGGCATGGTATTTAATTTCGGGGCATTTCAACACCTCAACCACCATCTCCCAAGAGCACTAGAGCAAGTGAGGGGTCAAATTTACGTTTTTCATCAAGTCCTTGTTGAATATGGGAAGACACTGTGTCTATGCAATGCCCAACTTGCCTAAACACGCAAGAGTAGTTATTCAACTATAGAGCTCCCAAGAGCTCTAGTGCTCTTGGGAGATGATGGTTGAGGTGTTGAAATGCCCCGAAATTACCATCTCTTTTAAGGGTCTGAGCGTGGTGCAGTGGGTTAAGGCGTTACCTGTCATGCCAGTGGCTGGAAGGCTTCTGTGCTGGCTAGGGTTCGAGTCTCCTGGTGGGAAAGTGTTCTATAGTTGAATAACTACTCTTGCGTGTTTAGGCAAGTTGGGCATTGCATAGACACAGTGTCTTCCCATATTCAACAGGGACTTGATGAAAAAACGTAAATTTGACCCCTCACTTGCTCTAGTGCTCTTGGGAGATGGTCGTTGAGGTGTTGAAATGCCCCGAAATTACCATCTCTTTTAAGGGTCTGACCGTGGTGCAGTGGGTTAAGGCATTACCTGTCATGCCAGTGGCTGGAAGGCTTCTGTGCTGGCTAGGGTTCGAGTCCCCTGGTGGGAAAGTGTTCTATAGTTGAATAACTACTCTTGCGTGTTTAGGCAAGTTGGGATATATATATATATATATATATATATATATATATATATATATATATATATATATATATATATATATATATATATATGGGGGTACCACCTCTGGTGCAATTATAGGGACCCACAGCCTCAGAGAAGGGAACACAGAGCATTCAGGAAAAACTTGCCATTAACTCTGAATACATGTCGGTGTTCGATTCTCCTACCATTCCCCTTTTTTTATGGTGTACACTTTATTAAGCAAGGTTATACAGTTACATATCTGATTGTATACAAAAAAAAATGAGCATTAAGAGGACACAAAAATAGTTCGCTTCCTAGAGGCTGTAGATTTCCTCGAACTCCTCCGACGTTGGGCAGGAACCGAGGATGCAGCGAGCATTCCCCCTCTGGATCGCGACACTGAGGCGCTGAAAGAGAAAACTTGCCGCTCTAGGGTCTCTTGTGGTGTCAATGAGCTTGGAACCAAGATCCTTTAGAAACCTTCTTGCACTCTCTCCCCATGGGCCTAGGGTCTCAGACCCTATTGGAACGAAGTTGTACCGATGATCTAATTGCCTATACTTGGCTGACTTGTCTCTTTCTCTGTGTGTCGCCGCGGCCCCTGCTGTGCCGGCAGAGAGGTTGATGTATGTGGCTGCCAGGGTGGATACGCAAGTATATTCCCATGCCAACTGTCTTGCCACCCTTCCACGGACGCAGTGTGATTCCGTCTGGTCGGCCGGCAAAGCTAACAGAGTCACGGTTCAGAAGGTTGCGGGGCCTCTCTCCGCTGGACACTGGGCAGAGGCAAGGCGTCTTTTAATGATGTCNCACAGGGGCACCAACGGCCACGGGCACACCAACAGTCGCCTGCAGGGAACCAGGGTGGCACGCATCCTTCCGTAATGTCCCAACCAGGCCACGCCCAGCATCAGCAACCACACCATCCCTGGGATGGAAGCCACCACTTCCCACTGTGGAGAGTCCTCAGGCGGAGAAGGAACAAAGGTACTCCCGAGACAAGGGCACCAGCACCTGCAGGCACATGGACCTCCGCCACCACTAACGTGGAGACACTGACACATCCGGATCTACACTGTCAAACTCCTAAGACCCACACTGAAGTCCCAACATCGGGCCCAGGCAGAAGACGAACGCCGGGAACGTTTGGGCTCCGGCCAGAGATCGTCAGAGCCGTAAGCGGACCAGAAACACGGGTACTACTAGCCGGAGGAACCGGACGCCTGACGCAGAACGGCAGCAACCTCTACCACAGGGAGAACCGGGCCACTCACAGCAGGAGGCTCCACAGCCACCCCAGCACTCAGCATATCAGGGACCCGAGGCGAGGACACAGGGCCAGGCGCAGCAGCCGCAGATGAGGAAGAAGATGGCGACGCCTCACAGTGAGCACCAGGAAGGCCCACGGGAGCAGCGTGGACATCGACAAGAGCAGGCAGACCAACTGACGGCACTGCAATACCCGGAAGAGGGTCCACAACAACCGGAGGAGCGTCTGGCGACGCAGGGGAAGCCGCATCAGCCAATCGGACGCTCGCCCCCTCATCCCTGGAGTCCTCCCCCAGAGGGAGTGGCGGGAAGTCCTCTTCACGGAATAAATTGATGGGAGTAACCGGATCTGCAGTGCACCCGGCAGCCTGATGCCCCAACAAGCCACACCGGAAACACGTGCGGGGTTGCCGGGAATAATACACCCGCACGTAGTATCCTAAAAGGTGGACAGAGGATGGAATGTCCGATCTCAGGCACATCCCAAGGGTACGAATGTTGGTCTTCACACTCGCATATATTCCAGAAGACAGCGAGTGCATCCGCACACTGACGACGGTACCAAACCTCTGGAAGAAACGCCGGAGGAGGGTCTCAGGAAACTCCATGGGGGCCCCATGGACACTCACATACGTCATGGCACCGCTTCGATCCGAAATGGCCACAGACCCGTTGCCAACCTGCAGCTGCAAGGTATGCCTCTCGTACCGTCGGAGAAAGTCCCGGTACACCGCCTCACCAACAAACTTGACGACCACACGTCGAGCAGTTACCAGCTCAACTCCGTAGACGTCCATAACAGGGACATGTAGCATGTCACTCATGACCAACTCCACTAGAGAGTATCCAGCACGGCCAGTAAACTCCAAACCCACGGAGTTTACCCGAACAACAGGGGGGAAGATGGCCACCCATCGCAAAAGCGCCACGTCCACACCACCACGAACAGCAGGGAGGGTAGAGACACCCAAACCCCCTGCCGACGAAAACGGCAACCACCCCAAACTAACGGAGAGGCCAGGCAACACGTCCTCACCTCACGTCAGCTAGAGCGCCACTCAGGAGCATATTTCAAGTTAGTGATATTCTTCCGCCCTCCTGCACACTCTTGAAAAATGTTATTGGAAGTACGGGTATTGTGGTATTAGTTGTTCCGTCGCTTGTTGCACACCTCGTCACCTTCATTTTTATGATGTCTTCGACATAAGCATTGAAGAAACCATTACTGACCAAGATCTTGCTTATTCTACATAATTCCTCATCCGCCTGCTTCCACCCAGAGCTGTGAGTGAGAGCTTGGTCGACGTAAGCGTTCACAAAACTCCGTTTGTATCTTTCCGGGCAGTCACTGTCAGTGTTAAGGCACATTTCTATGTTTGTCTCCTAAGTTATACTGTATGATGAAAGCTTCCGTTCCTTTCCATGACTGCTACATATAAGAAAGACAGCTTACCCCTCCACTCTCCATCTCATAAGTGAAGTTTAAAACTGGGTGTTACTCGAAAACTTCCTCTACTGCAACTGTCGTTCGGTATCCGGGACTTTTACAAATGTGTCGTTGACATACTTGCAGTAAATGGCGGGTTTTAGGTCTAACCAGACCAAAACTCTCTGCTCAATAGCACCCATGTAAAAATTTGTGACCAAGAAAGAGGCAGCACCCTTCTTAACATTGGTCAATGAACTGTGTGTTAACATTGGTGAATGAACTGCGTGTTAACATTGGTGAATGAACTGCGTGTTAACATTGGTGAACGAAGTGCGTGTTAACATTGGTGAATGAACTGCGTGTTAACATTTGTGAATGAACTGCGTGTTAACATTGGTGAATGAACTGCGTGTTAACATTGGTGAATGAACTGCGTGTTAACATTTGTGAATGAACTGCGTGTTAACATTGGTGAATGAACTGCGTGTTAACATTGGTGAATGAACTGCGTGTTAACATTGGTGAATGAACTGCGTGTTAACATTGGTGAATGAACTGCATGTTAACATTGGTGAATGAACTGCGTGTTAACATTGGTGAATGAACTGCAAGTTAATATTGGTGAATGCGTCATTGAGGTCGGCCACTGGATGACATAAACATAACCTGAGGATTGGATGGCCAGTGAAAGACCATTTGATATTATCATTAATCTCAACATGAATCCTCCACCAGGTTGTTATAGGGAGCACGGTGCACTAAACTCATACTCAAAAACATGAATAATATGGCCAATTTTATATCATTAAATAACTTTTATTTCCGTTACATCACAAGCAAAACTGTGTTGAATAACATAAAGAGGGCACATCATTACACCAGTTTACTGGACCTGTGTATGACAGTGGCTCGTAAACACATTTTATACCCATCCAACCGGAGAGATACATATATATATTATTAACACGGACATTTACGAGGGCCTAATGCATATTATAATTTTATATTATTAATATATATATATATATATATATATATATATATATATATATATATATATATATATATATGTATATATATATATATATATATATATATATATATATATATATATATATATATATATATATATATATATATATATATATATATATATATCATATATATATATATATGACGATATTCTATTTCAGGAGAGATTGAGCCTGCTCTTCCCTGTATAAAGTTACTTACATATATACAAGAATAAGATGCTACCTTCAAGATACGTCTACCAGTAGCACAATACGTTTTGACCAGGAGGCAAAACGTACCCCCAACTCCACACTACCTCCACGCCGGCTCGTCCGTCGTCAACCAGCAAACAACCATTCCAAACCTGCCTGTTTCTGATTGGTGACCAGCCGACTGCACACCTGCACCTCAGCGCCCTCTACCTGAGTCGATGTCTGGGCTTGATCCACCCATTGAAGTCAGAATATCCTTGTGCTCTCAAGCTGTGAACAACCAACTGATATACGTCCTGTTTATTGGTGGAGGTTCTCAGCTAGAGCCCATATTCTCAGCACCTTTATTGCATTTTTGTCTTTATATTATTCTTAGAGTAAATTATCCCTGTTCTTCATTTTTTATGTTATATTTTTTGACTTGTTTGTTTGCACTGTACATAGCCAAGGGATTGTCTTTTTTATTGATTTACTTTCCAGTTAATTAAAGTTTCATTGTTCATACTATGTGTTTTGTGTGTCTTCCGTTACTTTACCACAGAGAACAGCCAAGCAGCCTCTTTTTTTTGTAAATGTGACAGGCATTGACACCAGCCATTAGGAAGACTGCCGAACATCTACACTCCTACAATTTCCCGTCACATTTCATGGGGGCCTGTCCTAGGAGCTTCACTCAGGTACTAGTACTAGAACATCAATTTGTGGTAAGTGTATTTTCAATATTTTCATTACTTTTCATATTCATATGGTGCTGTGTGTATTGTGCATTCCGAGAGTAGCATATGGCGAGTGTTGGATAACTTTGGATTACGTGGTGACGTGGTGGCTGTAGGCCTCAGTCATTCTCTTAATTGGTCATCCCTCCCTCCGTGTTATTACTCGTATTTACCACCTTTTGTCCCTAAGATATTTCTCACATTTCGGCAGATCATCATTTTGGTACCCTGGTACTTTGATTTGTGTTTGGGTCAAAGCACCCTATCTTCTGCAATCCGACCCAAGGAGGATACAGAGGGCCATAGTTCCTCTAGCACGGACTACGTTGCTGAGTTGGGACCTCAGCAGCAGTTCTCGTCACCAGTTGACAATCGCACCCCTACACGTCGGTCAGAGATGATGATATTTACTTAGGTAGGGAATTGGCTTTCTTTTTTCAGAGCACAAAGTTCGCTAATACTGTAAGTATCATATTTCATTTAGTGGGAAAACCCTTGCTTCTGTCCTATAGAGACTCGGCAAGGTATGCCTACATTCTTGGACTACATTATTAACTTTTGAAGCAATTAAATGTTTCATTTGTTTTAGAAACTCAGTTTCATTTATTTAGTAGGATTTTCTTGCCCTCATTCTCTTACATTGAGTACCGGGTACAAGATTTCCTGCGATTTTGATTGACTAATCATTTACCATCCTAAAATTAACGTTAATTGTTAAAGATTAAAATTCCACAGGATAGTTACCAGTTGCCACGTTATCCTGTTTCTGACATTTACAATACAAGTATATTCATTGTACATTTATTTGCTATTTTTCACCATGTTTCGTCTCCCAGCTTTCCGTAACGATCCAGCAGGTGAAATAGGGACCTTAAGTCGTGCCAAGAGGACCAAATTACAAGCTCTTGCCCACGAGTATCAACTAGATGCTCCCCAAG